>BJCN01104553.1:1603-11758 GCA_018326445.1 Flaveria brownii
AAGCTACAATCAGGACAGCCCCCATGCCAAATACTCAAGATGATGAGTTAAGGGCTGCCAGATTGAACTATTTGGGAACCAGGAATTACAACATTGATGAACTCATCTCTCTTCCCTTAAAAGAGTTAAATGAACTGGCAGACTTAGAGTTGATAAAGGAGAAGAAGGGGACAGAGGATACACAATTGCTCCTCAAACTTAAAAAAGAAAGAAGGCAAAAAATGTTATACAAACATGCTCCTACTCTCTCCCCAGTTCATAAAAGCCCTGAGAGAGAGGCTGTGGCAACTGAACAACCTTAGGTAAATAAGGAGTGACAAACAAAATATGATTAACTACCTGAGTGCCACAGGCCTTTATCAGACATCTACACTTCTTCCCCTCTCATATAAATACATTAAATTTGATTATCTTAAGCAGCTGGAACAACAGTTCATAAATGAACAAAAGGCTACTAAGAGAAAGATGAGGGAAGAAGTTGCAAAGTCAAGAGCCATCATCCGAAAGAGTCAAAAGATGTTTGCTGATAGACAAAGGATGATGAGCTTCTAGAAGCTGTATGGATTCTCCGGAAGGAGGCTTGGTCCAATGTCTCTAACCACTATGGATGAGCACATTAGAGTGATCTAGCAGAAGATTAAAAAGGTAGAGCTTGTGGACATGCATTCTCCACCAAGCCAAGCTACTCCTGAGGTAGAGGTTAAGGTTGACCAATACAGACAGCATAACCTGGACCTTCAGCTGCATCTCAACTAACCTCATCTTCTATTCCACAGTATGGTTCTACTCCTTGTCCTTCTGAACCTATGAGGGAAGAAAACCCAACTGAGAGAGGCACAATAGAACAACCTGGTACTCAAGACCAGCCCTCTCAGTTAAACACTTCAAAGAGGAAGAAAAGGATGGCCATGAAGGGAGTATCTAAGATGACAAAGGCATCCACTTCCAAACCTCAGGATGAGTTAGAGCATCCTGAGGAAGTGCAACAAGAGGCTACTCAACCAACTTCTACTCAAGCATAGCCTTTTGCTGCTAGAAGACCCATCTGGTCTTGGACCTTTGCTACTAATCCACACAGATGGTATGTCATCAGAGATCAAGGTGGTCAAGATGTCTACTTCTGGCAAGACATGCTTGATCTACCTCTACATGATCTCCATGACATGAGAAGGTATTATGAGAGTCTGAAGGATCCTGACCAAATGATGAAAAAGGAAATGGTCTTGATCCTAATGAGGACTATTAACTGAGGAACAATCTTCTCTGTTTTGGTAGTATCAGCCTAGTGGAAGTTTTTTAAGGCTTTATATAAAGGTTGATGCAACCAAAACAACCAAAGGCTTCCTGTATGCATGCACTCGGTACCAAGTAAAAGTTCCTCTATAAGTTTTATACATAAAAAAAGAATTATTCGAAGTATAAAATCTTTTGAAGCCAAAGTTGCTCCAGAAGCTTTATACTCTGCACAAGAATTATTCTAAGTATAAAATTTTCCGAAGCCAAAGACCAAATCTTTCGAAGCCAAAGATGATGTCTTCCGTAGCTTTAAAGACAAAGTCTTCCGAAGCCAAATGAAATGAAGACTAATTTCTTTTGAAGACATAGAAGAACATATTTTTCTCTGATGTACTTTTGCATAAAGCTAACCCACTTTCCGCTGCAACTCTTAAGACTCACCAACTTGCAATAGTTGGTGAAAAGGTCCATGCTTTTGCAACTGTATATTGAGGTCTTGAGATTGAAACTTTCTACTTTATGTACTTTTATATTTTTATAATATATTAGAATATGAGCTATGGCATGTCATAGTCACTAGTCAAAAGGCAATCTGTCTTTTGACTCTACATTTATTTTGTTGTCTTTCAATGTTCTAACTAGTTTTTCAAGTATGGCCGGTTGTAGGATGTAGTATAAACTATCTCAGGATCCTGTAATTTATTAGAACTTATGCATTGTAACTCATATAAGAGAACTTGAGATTAATATGCAACATTCTTGAAAACCATATATATTGTTCTTGAGTTTTGTCTCACTGTTACTTGTGTTCTTTGCATCTTGTTCTTAAATCAAGTTCCCTATTTGAACTGTTAAATATTTTAACACTCTCCTTATTGTGAGGCTGATTGTATTGAACATTTATTAACCGGTCCTACACTTTCATAACGTTCGACCATTATCTTACTCCATCCAAATTCAAAATAGACTATTCAATCATTGTTTGAGCACAACCATTCATTTAAATTTGCTTGAATCAACGAAACGCTTAGAGATGTCAACCTCTTATGGTACAATGGGAGCGGATTTGATCCTAACTACATAGAACTCTTACTGCACTTTTTGACACTCCCAATGATGGTCCTTATGTCTGCCTGGATGAAATGCAATGCTAAACCTTATCAAATAATAATTATCCATGATTTAAGTTCTAGTGTGTATCTTAAGTTTAAGGGTATCAAGAAAATACCTTTTTCGAAATCTACTTATAACATCATTTAATGAAATACTTTCGTCTTTCACAAAAATGTTATCCCTCTGATTTTACCATTCGTTGAAATCAAATATTTGTTCCCTAATAAAAATCCGTGAATATGGATGCAACTCTTTATATATTTCAACTCTATGAAAATCAACCAACTAATTCACAAACGTCTTAGTTAATAGTTATTACTATAACTATTACATATTTAGAATCCATTTAACCCAATCTATTTTTTTGCTTGGTTCGTCCGTACCCAAAAAAGGATAACTGCAGTAATTCTAATGATAACTTTATCTTACGTGGAATAACAAATACTAAAAGATAGAATCTCAATCAATCCAAGGACCATAGATATTAGATGGTTATTTACAAAACCTTCCAATAATCGGCGACAAATTAACTATTCAAGCCATGTTTGTGTCGACCGAAATGCCCAAGTACACAATTGGAGTCTTTAACGATTTCCAACCAGAAATCCTTGCACGTGACTCTACTATGGGAGTGTCAATACCCACTCTATAAAGATTGGACTTATGAAGGTTGATTTCAATCTCAATGCCAAATGAAAACAAGTTAGAGCCCTAACGTTATTCTTTATCTTTCCTTTTGACCACTCACTTATAATGATAACATCATCAATATAAACGATGTGAGAAATATTTAAACCGGCCACTCATCTTCCTAAGAAAAGGCCAACGTCTATAACATCCTTAATCGATGCATGTAGTAAACCCTCCATAAAAATAATAAATAAAAATGGAGCAATCAACTCAACTTTCCTTAAGCCTCTACCAATTTGAAATTCCGAGGAGGGAGTACCATTTCCTAAAACAGACACATGAGTAGAAATAAACATGCCCGAATCTACCTACTCCAATTAGAGCCAAAACCCAAATATTCCATATTAGAAAACAAATAATCCCAACTAACCGATACATACGCCTTGAAAAAATAGATTTTGAACAAAATTAATTTCATCGTCATTGACTTGTACCAATCCATCACCTTGTTAAGCATAAGTGGCCTATTAATATATGACGGCCATCAATAATTCTTAGTCCAACTGTTTAACGTGTGATACATATGACATGTAAATATTGAGATGTCGTGTTTTCAAGTCTCAATATGAGCAAATGTTCAGAGCTGAACCAGTGGTTTTTTTCAGCAGTGAATCTTCTTCTGAGGGGATTGGTGTGCCGATTGTGAAACAGATAGTGGACCCGATTAAGATAACAATTATTAACCAAAGCAGGGTCGCACATTTTTCGTTAAAAAAAGTAAATGACGGCCTTTAATAAATGGCAATTACTCGAGACTAATAATAGAGTCAATAACCTAACAATCTGGTAGCTAAAACTGTAGCAATAATTTTATATCGCAAGCTGATTTTGTTAGTTAGATAATAAACGGTGACAACAAGATGGCTCGATACTTTTGTGATCACGGCAATAGAAGAAGTACTACATTGGAAGGGATCACAACTGTATGAAAAAAAATCCTAAACAACTCAAGTTCTCAAGCTTCAAAACCACCCATTATTTCATTACAATTCCAAACGAAAACCCCATCATCCAGGAGATTTCTCATGGACAAGACCACACAACATCTTTTACTTCAGACAATGTTACATCTGGAATACGAGAGTTCATCTAGTCAAAGGCAATAGATTTAAAATTAGCTCTAGGTTTGAACTCTTTCCCACCGTCAGAAGTTTGAATTTCTCACTGAAATAGATTAAAAGAAAAACCATTGTTTAATTTGAATTGTGAACATGGTTGAATATACAACTTGTTCTCACACGTCAACTATAAAAAAATGATGAGAAGCCAAACCATCCAAATGGTTACTTTGGTTACACATATTTAACTTAATATATTATTCAAAGTTGGCCTTACCAAAAAACTACGATATACATGAGTTATGTTTACACATGGAAAGATGTACCACAGGGATAACATTTTCGTGAAAGAAGAATCCAATCACAAAATCGTCTTAATGTTTATTAAATTTTGAGACGACAGATTTTGCTAAATGCGAGCGAACGTTTACACACAATCCTTTAGGGAAGAACTATATATATTTGATTAACATGATGACGACAAAGCATTATAGTGATTTCAAATTATTGAAGATTATCGATTGATTAAAATTTTATTTTTGAGAACATAAAAATATTTATTTAAAAACCCATAACGTGGAACCGAAATTTTGTTTAGACCCTGTTTTCCGCGCTTTTAGCACCCGTGTAGGATACACTGATACAGTGACGTAGCGACCTATAAAGATTCATCCCTCGTTGTCATGTCTGATTGCAGCACATCAATAGTATAGTCTTTTTTCCGTAGTTTTTTATTTTATTATAACAAATAATTTTAATATAACTACAATCAGAATATTATATTTCTAATTCACCCAAAAGTATACCAACTATAAAAAATAATAGACAAAAGCGGTGATGTCGAAATCGATCATTGCTTGACTTTGTGCATGATTTTTAGTTTTATAACCATCTAATACAAAACTATGTTATCAATGTAATTATTATTTGATATTTAAGGAACAATTATTTAGAAATTTGTAGGTAAATATATACATATATTTTCTTCTATTTGGTTTCCTAACCGACTGATAAACATGTAATACAGGTCTATTACATTATCGTAAGTGTGTTCAAATCATTGTTAATATGTTTGCCATAAATAAATACATGAGTTATGTCAACTTTATCAATTTAATCCATAAATCAACATCCCGTTAATGCGTTATGATTTTCATTCTAACTCATTCCTATATAAATATATGAATATGAATACAAACAAATGTAATTATACTATATGTTAATTTTGATATGGAATAAACAGTAGCGCGTACGTGTTCTAATGCATTATGTACAATCAGTGGCGGACTTACCTTATATGGGGAGGTGTCAACCGACCCCGCATAATTTTTTTTTATCTGTAACGTGCATTGATGTTTTCAATTGACCCCGTGTATTTTTCAACTTCGACCCCTATGAAAAAATTTTACGACCCCTGTGAAAAAAATTACGACCCCGGAGAAAAAATTTTCTGGATCCGTCACTATGTACAATTAGTTGTTCCTCATGCACATTCTAGTGCTTTGTGTAGCACCTCTTGATGCATTTGGGTGCTCTTTTAAGTGAGGTAGGTGGCCTCCATTTCTACCCGGCTTGCGTTTCTATCTTTGGTGGACCAAACCTGTTTCCAGCCGCGTTTTATGCCGTTTCTCCACCTCTTGTGTGGTGTGATTTAGAGGACTTGTGATGGGGTTAACATGAGTCTCAGACGGTGTTCTGTGACAGATTGTTTTTTCGAGTCTCAATATGCACTTTTGTCTTGTAGGAGGCGCCTTCGCTCCAGGCCTCCTAATGTTAGAGATGGTCTCAGTGTTGATGGTGGTGTGATCGATTGCATGTCGGCATCCCATATTTGTTTGAGGTGGCCCCGCCCTTAGTTTTGATTTGGTTTTTTTATGGTGGTAGGTGGTGGGTTTGTTGTCCCCCCCCCCCCCCTTCCTTTTTTGGGGTGGAGGTGGTACCATTGGCTATCTTTGTCCCTTCGGTGTGATTTTAGGATATATGGTGACACCTCGTTGTCCATGTTCCTATAGTGTTATTGTAGGGTTTTTGGATCTAGTTTGATATGGTGTTAGAATACTTAATGCCAATATTGTTCTTCATGTCAATGATGTTGCTTAAGCTTACCTGAGACTCTGTTGCTCATGGCATCGATAATGATTACCTTTGGCTCTTTTGAGACATTGGTTTACAAGTATTCTAAACCATAATCTGTTAAGACTTTGTTTTTATGTTGGTTATCTGAACATGTTGGGTGAGACTATTAACTGCTGATGTCGATGATGATGGACATGTGTTCATCAGAGACCTTTCTCTAATAATAATTGTGACATCCGATACTTTTTCGTTACCAAACTTCGTTAGTTCCGTTAGGTCTTGCACACACGTGTCGTGAGCACACACTAGTTGTCATTGCACGTTGGTGACTTAATAATAATTAACAATGGCTACTAGATAATAACTTAATTAATAATGTTGATTATTAATTTATGATTATTTTAAATATTATTTGTGAATTTTACTTGGTAACTTGACTATGTGTAATATATATATTTCGTGAGTTTTGTTGTTAGTTAGAAATCTATATGATTATTATTATTGACTAATAATAATTGTATCTTGTAGTTAAAATTATTATAAAGGTGCTAAAAAGATTTATTTTTACAAAAGGTGACTAAACAAGGGTTAAATGGTAAAATTATTATAAAGGTGCTAAAAAGATTTATTGGATTGTTGATAAACTATTTGGAAAAATCTAGGTTTCTTGGAAAATGTGTAAGAATATAAGTATGGTATTTTATACCAATTATGTGTATGATGAATGATGATCTTGATTAGACTTAAGATGTACAGTATGATCTTGATTAGACAATATGATACTACTTGTGGCTAAACAACTAAAGTTAACATGTCACCTACGGGTCAAGTGAGTCAACTAGGTCAACTTTGTTATTGTGTTCCATAGCACTTTGGTCAATCTATTTATTGAGCTCATAGGATCTGTTAGGTCTTTCTGGTAAACTCACATGATCTAGGTAATCTTTGACGGGTTTCCTTACTCTTAAATTTTGTTGCTTGTTTTGCTCGTGTGCACATCAGGTGAGTTCATGCACCACTTTTTAAACACTCTCTTTTGGGGGAGATAGCGTACTTGTTTACAAACGCATTATTATTGTAAGTTGTGTATAGTGTAATATAGTGTGATATACCGTGAAAGCCCTTACACTTTTTGTGAATCCAAGGATCGCAATCAGGAATTATTAGTGTTAGAATGGAATCAAGTTAATGATTGCGGAATGATCATTAACCGTTGTTTAATTGTTTTGTTTTATAAATAAATATCAAACAGAATAAATGTTGACTATGACGAACACAATGATATCAACGCAATAATTAAACGAACAAGATTTGATTCAAAAGTATTTCATTAAAACTGATTAATGATTAAGATGAATAAATAATGAATGCGATAAACAATAACTGCTTCGAACGTGTTGATGTTGGTGATATATTGATGTGACAGTTGCTAGGGTTTGTGATGAATTGATTGTGTGAATCGATGTGATGTTTTGTGTTTGCCGTCTAATTACTCTCACTCGATGTGAAACCTAGGACTCATATTTATAGCCAATTATGATTCTGTTAAGGAAACACCGGATCTCTTAGGATTCAAAATTGTCTTGCGTACTTGTTGACTTGTAACACTTGTATAATGCAAGTCCAAGTGTTTGGTCTTCCACATCTACTTTTGTCTTCCGCAGCTCCTTTGTTCTTCCAAAGGAATCTTGTTCTTCCGAAGGTAGTTTGTTCTTCCGAAGGTATCTTGTTCTTCCGAAGGAGTCTTCACTTCAGTTTCTTCTTGTGGTGTTTGTTCATCAGTGAATACTGATGTTCATCCATAGAAGATCTTCGGATGTTTGTCTTGTAAGAAACATATCTACGAAAGAACAAAAATGTTCATCCGTAGATGTTTCTTACACTTGGTCAGTTTCACAAATTGACCATGTATAATGTTTTTACCTGCCATCATACACATAAATCAGCATACACATGGATTAACTTTTATACATAATGCATACATCAAAATAATAAATTACAATCATTCATTATAAGTATTGATTAAAGTTCTAAGCCTACATAAAATAATCTAGATCTAGGGTTCCTAGATCTAACATATACATTTATAAATTACCCAAATACGTTATAAAAATATAAGTCTTTAAATAAAAAGGGATTTAAATCTAAAAGCTATAAAAAATAATCTTAGTAATTAATGTTCTTAATCAATAGTTAAAATTAAATCGTAGGAAAAATATCTGTTAGATGAGTGTTTTAGACATGACCATTTTATTGACTTTTTTAACTTTCTTCACCTTTTTTTCTAAACGCTTATAACTTTTATAGACGACATTAATTACTAATAAAAACGAGCATTTTTGCCATTAAAACGAGTACGATATTGTAATAAAAAAGCTTTAAAAAATGTTATCTTGACGTTTAACAGCTTAAGTATTAACTTTAATAGACGAAATAGTGATCTGATATTTGACACAATAACCTTATATATTAAATACAATTACCTAATATATCGAACACTATTATCAAAATGTTATCCTGTTTGAACATAAAGAAAGACACATGTCAAATTTAAAATCCTTTATAAAATTTTAGATTAAATACATTTTTAAATATAATCCTGCCCTTATACAAATTATATGATTTTTAAGTAATATATCGGGATATACACATACAATATCAAACTAAAAGTATGTATTAGACTCATAACTTTAATAGTTACTTAATTATAAATCAATAAATACTATTGATTATAAATAACTAAATCGATGACTTTCGATAATAAATTGAAACAAACCTAGCTATGATAATAAGCGTTCACTTGAATGTTCGATATTTGTTTATCAGCTTAAGTAATAAATTATAACCCTTCTACTTATACGACTTGTATTAAAGGGTTATGAGTGCGTGTTATGTTTACCGCACAATTCGCAATACCCCTAAGCAAATTGTCCACAATATGATTGACTTAAAATAACGTACGTGTCTTTCATTAATTTCACCCAAATGATTTATTCAAATACTAAATCAATCCTAGATATAAGTTTAACACTCATTTAATTAGTTTAAATCCTACGATGCAACTAATTTACTTTATTTCTTTAATACATGCTCAAACCCTAGACATTAATCCATTAAACACTCGAAATGGTTTTACCTCTTAGATAACTAAAATGTTATATCATTAGACCCAAGCCTCAACCCCTTAGATATTAATTTTTAGGAGTTTCTCAATTGTAACCTTTAACATACCACTTAAAAATTGGTGTGTAACTTCGTTGAAAATTGTCCGGTGATGGATTTATATATCCACACGTTACACTCCACCATCTTAATGCATGTCTTGGTTCTACCTTTTCTTAGCATGACCTTTGAACACAAAACAAAATTTTTATGTATCCATGATGCTAAGCTTGGACCGTGTTTCAAGATTAATGGTTTATTACCTAATCCGTTTTACTCTAAGTTATTTTGAAATATAATAATATTAGTGCATATTTGTATCATATTATATATAATATATGTATCAATATTTTCTTATTGAACATGCTTCTATGGTTTATATAATGAGTATTGCTGGAACCACTATGCATAATGTTAAGTACTATTGGTGCACTATGAGTCGTATCAAGTCACGTTACTATATGCACTATGATTTATATTAGGAATATTTATTAAGTGCAGGATGATTTGCTTGATAGAATATGAATCGGCGCATTACAAATTGTCTACAAGATTGGTGGCCGTAAGTAGTGATTAAGAATATAGCATTGAGTAATATACACAAGGAGATATGTCACATCAAATATGATTAGTGAGAAAACTCTAAGGGGGCGTTTGGTTCGCGGAATTTGTTGAAATTAGAATTGGAATTGCAATTTGAATTGTAATTCAAAGGAATTGCATTTGGAATTCAATATTTTTCAAATGATTTGGAATTCAAGAGAATTGGAATCTATAAAGGGAATTTAAATTCTAAATGCATTTCCAGTGCCAATACATT
>BJCN01104652.1:0-10718 GCA_018326445.1 Flaveria brownii
TAGTACTACTGGGTTGACAACCCCACCCTCGACAGATTGGTTAACTTGTGAGTTACCAACACAGCTGCCAGCGATCAGGCCATGGGTGAATATATTCCGATGTATCATATGCATAATTGTCATTAGGTTTGGTTATCTAAAAACACCTGTTATGTGATTCCACATCAAGCTATATATATACAACATCAAATACTTGTTTTCAATTCAAACCTACGGAACTTACCAACATTATTGTTGACATTTTAAGCATATCTTTTCAGGTGATCACAATCAAAGGGGATAGCTAGTGCCAGTGCCTTAGCAGAGACCCTCAGGATTTTAATTAATTTGTATTGGATTGTTAACTTTTCATTTTCATATGTGAACGTTGTGTATGTTGAATTATCTTTGAATTAATAGATTATATTAGTCGTGGAACTGACTAACCACGACACAAGTCAACATTGTGTCGGGCGACGTCATGACACGTGGATCATTGCATTTATTATGTCTCTGCAAACAAACCAAGTGTTATGACGATCCCGTCCGTCGCACCCTCGTGTTTCCGCTACAAGCGGGGGTGTGACAGTTGGTATCACTTCGTACACCTCGGACGAATTATTTACTTTGTACCGTAAATTTTCTCTACATAGAGATTTTTTTTATAAAACTAAGGCAATTCAAAAACGCGTTGGTTAGAATATCCGTTTTCATGTAGACATACCCCTTGTATACTTTGTAACAATTTGCTCTTCTTTATGTTGTTTAAGGACCCCCAATAAGATGCCCAAAGCTTCTGATTGTCACGCTTTAAAATAAGATCTTTTTGTTTCAGTCACCATTTATTTTCGTTTTGTTAATTAATGGATTCGTTTATTATTATACACGCTTCATGATTGTTAATATTTTTAAGCGGTAAACTCAAACGCCTATTAAAAGTTATTTTATGTTATGATTTATAAAAGCGATTTATGTTTTAATTAACGTCTTGCACATTAAAAAACTTAAATTGCTTATAAAACTATTTTCATATATACATAAGAGCGCGGCTCAAGGGGTAGCAACCCTTGGCAAGGATCCGGGGCAGCATTCATGAGTGCGGGGTCTAAAAGGCAACAACCCTAAACAAGGCCCAAGGAACAAAGTTTTTAACTGGGGTTGAGCTTGAAATTTTTTTATTTTGAAAACTTTATTCATTTAAAATTGTTAAAAATTAAAATTTTTAAAGCTTCACATGTGAAATTTAAAACGACATGCGGCTCCGGTAGTAATGGATTTTAAATTTAAAAGGAAATAGTAAAAAATGCAATTTTTTAAATATTAAGACTCCATTCCTTAGCATATTCGAAATCCTCATTCTTTGCAAGAAAATATCTCAATTCTGGTCACAACTTTTTAGTTAGAAAATCACACAACCAATCACACTTGATCTCGTTTGAGTTGTACGCGATTGTTTTATTTGGATGAATCATCGAATAATTTCGATCGGCAAGTGTGATCACAAGTCTTGAATTAGCATGGTTTTGAATCAAATTCCCTACAATAATGCAACCAATGAGGTTTCACTTCATGGAACCGCATAAGGAAGTCTACTAGTGTATGGGTCGGAATTTTTAACCTCAATGAATTTATGAGTTCAGGTTTAATATAAATAGTTTTGAATTAGTTTCAAGTTAAACTTGTAAACATTTAGCTATACATGTCAAGCAGCACTTAGTTATAACTAAAAACGTGTTCTATGCTGTAATTATATATATATTAATTACCAACGGGTTGTAATCATCTTTCGGCTTTTTTTAATCTTTAACTTTTTTTATTTTAACCCAATAATTTAACATCTTTTATAATTTAGCCTAATAGTTTTTTACTTTCAACTTTGATCACCTATATTTTTTATATTTTAAAAAATATTCATTTTATGTTTCGGTCTAAATTTCATTTTAGGTTTCGGTCTAAATTTGTACGAGTTAACACGTAGCATGATTGTGTGGTTCAATGTGTTTAAACTTATTTTTTTTTTCGTTTAACGGCCCGTCGCAACGCTCTGGTCTTAGATCACCTTACATTTTGTTTTAGATGTTTTACGTTTCGCCAGCGTGATTCAACGTTTTTACGTTTACTTTCATTCGTTTTTTAGTTTTTTCATTTTTTATTTCTTTTTTAATACAAGCTTTTTTGGTGTTGCTGGTCAATGTCGATGGTGCGCCATTGATGTTACTTGGTATAGTTTTACACCCTCGATGGAATGCCTGATGGGTTAATACTAGTTTAATCTAATTTGGTATGCATTTTTATCAAATTCTAATAGATGTAAGAGACATGAGAATAAAGTTTAATAGCATAAACGTAATTGTTTTGTACAAATTTGAATATTTACTGTGAAGTTGTAACTTTTGACCATTAATACGCCAAAAGTAAGTAAAAATTATTCTAGGTTAAACAAATTGTATACATATCAATGATGAATCTTTGTGTCATGTTTCGGTTAACGCGTCTAACATGACTTTTGAATCCGTCTATATAACGGGGTTCATCTTTCAAAAACCTTGTTTTAAAGTGTGTGGTAATATATTAGTTTGATAAAAATAAACTAACTTTACACGCACAATTGAAACAAGACATTAACTCTTATAAACTAATGTAGGAATCTGGGACTAGAGTATGTAGATTTGTATCTCATACATTTTCCAGTGAGGCTTATCGACCAAGAGGGATTCAAATTTCCGATCCCAAATGAGTGCATAGCCGCTATCGATACGAAAGCAGTTTGGGAAGGCATGGAGGAGTGTCAAAATCTTGGACTCGCCAAAGCAATTGGTGTCAGTAATTTCTCTTCTAAAAGAATCAAACAAATTCTTTCATTTGCGAAAATCCCTCCCGCGGTTAACCAGGTAAACATTTGCTAGTAAACAAGGAATTCTTTGAAAAATTAATGTTTAGGCAAACCGCTTTGATGTTTAGAAGGATTTTTTGATGGATTTCTAACGACTTTCGGTTCTTAAAACTGGAATCTTATGTCATCGCACGAGTATAGGGCTAGAAAGAAGGAACTAGGGATGCGAGACCATATTTTAGGTAGAAACGAGGTTTAAAAGAATGAAAAAAGTTCAAATACAAAGTGTATTTTTTGCTACAAAGTGTGAGAAGACACAATAAGTCAAAAAAAGACACAATGAGTCAAAAAAATACTACAAAAAAAATTATATCTCACAATCAAAATCGAATTTCAAAAAAGTAATTCGGAGCTTTTGTTCCCCTAGTCGTCCTCAATAAGAAAAAAAATAAATGAAAAAATAAAAAAATAAAAAAAAAATTAACGTTTTTTTATTGTGTCATTTATGAAAGACACAATAACTTCATTGTGTCATATAATGACACAATGAAAAAAGGTTATATTTTTTTTTTATTTTTTTTCTGAAAGAGGACTATGAGATGGACAAAGGCTCCGAAGTGTTTTTTTAAATTCGATTTAGATTGTGAGATATAAATTTTTTTGTGACTTTTTAGGCTCATTGTGTATTCTCACACTTTGTAGCAAAAATACACTTTGTAGAATAACCTCACCCTAAAAGAATACTAAGAGCATTCACAGTAGATTCTATTTTTTTATTTATATAATTACATTAAAAATAACTAACTTTTCTCTCTCATTTTCAATTAAATAATATTTTTATACCCTTATCATTATTTTCTTCTCGTTCCTACACTCACAACTTTCAAAAATATTAAAATACTTATATAGATTGAACAGTGATTCTTTAAATATACCAATGAACAGTAAAAATTTTTCTCTTCTTCACTCACAACCACTCAAAGCCATTCCATATAATGCACCAAACATACTTAATTACATATTTTTAAGAATTCCATTGTGAATGCTCTAAATGTCAAAATGGTTTGCCAAAATGTACTAGTTTTCCAAAAAGTTCTATAAACATGTGATGAATACCGTTCAAGAGATGATACCATAAGATGATTTTGTTATAGTAAAAGAGAAGTTCAAATTAAAAGCCAAATGGTGTTAGTGAGATCATTTTTAATTTGTTTCGCGTGAAGGTGGAGATGAACCCGCTTTGGCAACAGAAAAAACTTAACAGATTTTGTAAAGAGAATGGCATCCTTGTAACCGCTTACTCCCCGCTAGGCGCGGTTGGTAATAGCGCATGGGGACACAATCGCGTCATGGAATGTGATGTTCTACATGATATTGCCAAGTCAAAAGGAAAGACAGTGGCTCAGGTATTCATTTTTCAACCCCTACTCTTATATATGAAAACGTTGTTAAAAAATGTACAAGTTAACTCTTCAGTCAATTTTCTTTCAATTTTAGTATTGACATGCAGATTTCCTTAAGATGGTTATATGAGCAAGGTGTAACTATAGCAGTAAAAAGCTTCAACACTGAAAGGATGAAACAGAACCTTGATATCTTTGACTGGTCTCTAACTAAGGATGAACTAAACAAAATTGATCAAATTCCACAACGTCGGCATGTGTATCTGATTGGAGCTATGGTGATTGAGCACAACGATGTATTGGCCGAGATCGATGCAGAGCTTGATGAATGAAATAATCTGATCAGTTAAACACTGTATGTTATGCATACTTTGTTAAGATGCCACTACTTTGAGTGTTATGCTTATCTACAAAGAGCTTGTGCACAATATTGGAACAATTTGATTAGACATCTGTAACTAAATTTGAAAATATTGTGTATGTTATGGGTTGAATATTATGCATGTTGCATTGATATAAATTGCCCTTTTGGTAACTACACTGTTAGTTCAAAACAAATGGATCAATCTCTTTACTTTAGTTTTGGGCGGTGAGTTTTTAACTAAACGTTTTGTATGTAAGACTATGTCACAAAGGGGCGGAGCTTGAATATTTTTGTATGGGGGGCGAGGACAAAATTATTTTTTTTAGAGGGGGCAAACTCGAGTTTTATATAAAAATTTATACTACCGGGCCAAAAATTTACACTAACGGTCTAAAATTTAACACTACCGACGAAAGAAGGGGGGGAGGGGGGGCGGCGGCCCCCCGGCCCCTTAAAACCTCCGCCATTGACGTCACACATTTGAGTCTTAATGGACCTTAACATGTATTATTTTATTTTCTTGATTACATTTATTTTGATTTTAATAATATAACGATTCTCTTGTTACTACACACTCAGTTTTGTTAACGCAATATCATAGTTTTATTAAATTCTGAGTATAGGGTTGCGTTTTTATTTTCATCCACTTTTCAATAAAAATGTCGTTTAAAAGGAGTTGCGCATAATATTATACAAGTTATTGAAGCACGAAGTACATATACATAATGTTTTTAAAGTTTCTTTTTTTCATATAAATTTTCTAACATTATCACGCTCTCACTGCAACACATGATGTTAATTTTTGTCATGGTTTAACATGCCAACAATACATAAATTTTATTCAAAAAACTGAATCCTGATTTTGCTACCGGATACAACTTTTATTTCAAAATTCGCAATAACGCTATGAGTTAAGGCACATCCTCAACTCACATCAATGGTAAGGTAGATCTCAAAAATCCAATCACAAATCTACGTCATAGAGTTTTGATTGGTGTATGGGTGTCCTCCATTCTTTTATACCTTATCATAATATCCAATTAAAATAATATATTAACATCACGTAAGGTTTATATTTATTGATTAACCCTAACCATCCGATCAACTTCATTTTCTATAACCAGGTGTTGTTTTTTATTTATTTATTTATTTTATTATGAGTTTGAGTTACACAATAAAGCACTTCAGGGTTTATACAAACGTAAAACGACAAATTAGGGGAAAAAATTCTGACTTCAATTATGTAAAACATCATGCATTTATACTAACGTAATATCACTGTGACGTGAGCGGTTCAAATTGATACGATCTCCATGAAATGTAAGGTTTTATAGCAAGTTTTACGTATGTGAATTTAGGTAACCTTTTGGATCGTGCATTGATGATATGGTTAATATTATCATGATCAGACATTTAATATCCAATACAATGGTATTTACAGAAGATGCGGCCAAAGACAATAGCGGTGCTGGAAGTGTGTCGGCGGCGATGATGGTGGCAGAATTACTGGAAAAGACCAAATGGAGAGGGGGGGAGGGTGGTTCGCAGACGAAGCACAGTGTGTCTACTTTTTTATCAAAAAAATTACCAATAAACATATTTTTCGCTATAATTGTATTTGATCGGTAATTACTTGCTAGGTTTTACTTTATTCCTTCGGTTGTTCGGTAGTAGCTGTGACAAATTAACGATGCGAGGATAATCTAACATTGATTATTGACTGAATAGCGAGAGCCACATAATTATTCTTTATTTATTAGGCTTTAATGGTCCTAATGAGTTAGTTTAGTTTAAGTTACTTAGGCCATAACAAGTAATTTTAGAGCCAATGTACATACGGGGGTGTGAATTTTTGACCCAAAATTAAGGGTTTGGGTTTGTTATAATAGGGTTCAGCTCGAGTCCAACGGGTTCGCGGGTTGGCCCATTTAACACATTTTTTATTTATTTTATTTTATTTTATACATTTTGTGTCATAAATTATATTTCTTATGTGCTTTATTTTAAAATTTAAAATTTAAAACAGAAATTGGCATACAATTTTATAACTAAAATATAATTATTTTATATTAATTGATATTTTTTGTTGTAAATTAGTAATTTTAAAGTATTAACATGTGAAAAAAATAAAAAAAATTGGTGTTAATCAGTCGTGTTAGTGTTAACCTATAAATTTCCGTGTCATGTTCGAGGTGACAATTCTGACACAATTTGTTGGTTCGGGTCGTGTTTGGGTTCGTATAAAATTTTCAGGCTCGTGTTGGGTTTGACTTGACAACATGAGAACGCGACCCGTTTAGCAAAACTAACTTACACTTTTGGCCCTTAAATGATGTTGGCATGTGTTAGTGGGTTATTTCGGTCATGCCAAGTCACATTAAATTATAACAAATCATTTTGGGCGTTAATGGGCCGTGGCATGTTTCAATATTTTTCCTTAGGTTATTCAAAGTGATGTTCGGGTAAGAACTTATACATATGTAAGACATGTCACAATTTTTTATGTTAAGATTTGCCATAGCATACACCAAAAAACACAAAATACATTCTACTTTGTTTTTTGGTGATATGCCACAAATAAATAGAAAGACCACAAATAATAAAGGAGGATTCATGGACCACAAATAAGAAAGGGCAATAGTAGCCATGAAACGCAAACAATCAATCAATACCATTTTTTGACGTTGGGTTAGCATTTTTGGTAGCATCTAAATTAAACCGAAGGAGTACGTTCATTTAGTAACTGTTAACATAGACAAACATTCATTCAGGAAAGACGACGAAATCAGAAGATTTCGTCAAGTTTTTCGTTGGTGATCTGTTGGTATTTGCCTTCAAATCCATGATGTAGCTCATCTTTATTTTTTTTAATCAAGAAATCAGTGAAATCCGCTTGTAATATATTAATTAGTAGTTAGTAACGACGTGTGTCCATTGATATCTTTACATATATGAATAATCCTTTGAATAATTATCAACTATAATTGTGGATCACCCACTATATATGAGGGTCTAAAACCTTATTGTCCAAATCACGTAACAATTTTTAGATATGATCTAAAAAAAATATCGATGAATGAACATACCTATCCTCGTGTGGTTTGAATATTTTCAAACCACAGTTTAAAAACATACATCTCCCCATCACATGTTATATATGGCTAGCCTGAGGTACGTACTTTGGTTACAATTTAAATTCAATGAATCTTTCACACACCACAGAAAGCTTATCTACATAAATACTTCGTTCTCATTATTAATTTCTAAAAATAAACGCATATATAAAACAATTTTTGTTTTCCTATATATGTCTCCACAATAACATATTCTCTCAAAAACCCAAACCAAATCTCCTAAAGAAACACCTAAAAATGACTACAATTCCACAGAAGATGATAACCTCTTCGGAAGGTGCCCGCCCGATCCCAGTGATCGCGCTAGGAACAGCAACAGAACTAACCATTGCGGGCACCGAGGTGGTGGCACCATCGACTCTAGTTGAAGCCATTAAGATAGGTTATCGTCACTTTGACACAGCAGCAATATATGGAACCGAAAAATCTGTCGGGGAAGCCATTGCAGAAGCTCTCAGATCGGGCCTCATAAAGTCCCGATCGGAGATGTTTGTTACCACTAAGTTGTGGTGTAACTCTGCTGAGCGTCATCTTGTTGTACCAGCCATCAAGCAGAGCCTCAAGTAAGTTAATTTCATACTTCAATTCTGCATCTTTAATTATGCGTATATAAAGATATAAAATTGTATGTTTTTATGCCTAGGATAATCTTTATTTTATGTTTTTATGTAACAAAAGTTTAAGTTTTCTTGTCATTCATGTGTTGTATTTTATGTCTGTTATGAGACGTGCATGACATGTGTATCACTACATACGCAATAAAGATCACCAATTATTGTACTACTTTTGTTCATGGACCATTAATTTTTTTGTTGCTATATAGTTGTCATTGCTCGTTAGATATATATTTAACTTACTTTATACACCATGCACGTATGTTATTTAGCTTATGGTACATATTAGTTGTGAAAGCTAATCAACGTTATAAACAAATTAAACTGAGAGAAGATATATTAACTTTATGAACTAATGTAGGAATCTGGGACTAGAGTATGTGGATTTGTATCTTATACATTTACCAATGAAGCTGAACCAAGAGAAATTTAATAGACCGATTCCAAACGAGTGCATAACCGCTTTAGATATACAATCAGTTTGGGAAGGAATGGAGGAATGCCAAAATCTCGGACTCACCAAATCGATTGGTGTAAGCAACTTCTCTTCTAAAAAGATCAGACACATTTTATCATTTGCGAAAATCCCTCCGGCCGTCAACCAGGTGATCGCGATCATCAACTCATTAATGATAGTAGAAACAACAAGTCAAAAAAAAAAATCAAATCAATGATACTAACATTACATTCATTTTATTTGTAGGTTGAGATGAATCCACTTTGGCAACAGAAAAAACTCAACCAATTTTGCAAAGAGAATAACATCCTTGTAACTGCCTTCTCTGCTTTAGGCGCGTTTGGCAATAGCGCATGGGGAGACAACCGAGTCATGGAATGTGAAGTTCTTCGTGAGATTGCGAGGTCCAAAGGGAAGACAGTGGCTCAGGTACGTTTATATTAATGTTTTATGTCAAACATTCAACAAAAAAAATGATAACAATGATGTCAAAACTAATAGTTCACATCAAATTTATAATAATATAGTAAAACAAACACATGTACTAAAGTTCTAGTGTTGACATGCAGATTTCTTTAAGATGGTTATATGAGCAAGATGTAAGTATAGCAGTAAAGAGCTTTAACACAGAAAGGATGAAACAAAATATTGACATCTTTGATTGGTCATTGACTGAGGAGGAATTGAAGAATATTGACCAAATTCCTCAACGCAAGCATATTTATCTAAATAGATCTTTGGTAACTGAGCATAATGATGTGTTGGCTGAGATTGATGCAGACCTTGATTAATGAAATAATATTACTAGTTACGGACCGTGTTATCATACGTATGCTTGTCTACGAATAGCTTGTACACGCTGTAACAACTTGAGTGGAGATCTACGAGTAAATTTGAAACTTCTGTACGTCGTAGATTGAAGATTACATGTTATATCGACACACATTGTGCTTCGAAAAAGAGTTGGAATAATTTTTAGATATGTGTTGGTTTGTATTTGTTTATTTGTTTATCTCGATCCCCTAGTTATTAGTTGCTTAACTTAGCTTTAATATTATTTGTTGACATGTTAGATATGTGATTAGAAGAATAAATAAACTTTAATGAAAATAATACCAATATGTGGGCTTTAGTATCACTAGTTCTATGGTGAGTTTGTTGAACCTCGAAGAACTACTGATTGCAAAACCAATATTTGAATATCTTTACTATTCTATTAAGACTATCTAATGATCAGATTCTTCTAATAAAGTAGATGTGTTAGATCATTTAAAGACTACAAGTGTAGGATCCATTAATAAGTTTCCTCTAAAGACTATTAATGCATCATAATTTCACTGAATATTTGATAAGATTGTTTGATAAGATCAGATGGGGACAGCTGAAAGACGAGAAAATTATCATCTTTAGAGATAACGGCATACCAAAGATCCAGACTGGGCCACAGGAAGACGCAAATCAAAAGTGGGAGGGCATGGCCACTAGAGTCATGAACGCAACAATAGAAAAGCTTGGAGTTACAACAGGAATGACAGTCGGTCATAAGGAATCCTGGTGGTGGAATGAATACGTATAAGAGAGAATAAGAATTAAACAACAAAGGTTTCGAGAGCTCTTACGGTGTAATGACAATGAAGAACGAACACAACTAAAAGATAACTACAAGAAGGCCAAACGAGAGGCGAAAAAGTCAGTGTCAGATGCAAAGAACATAGCTTATGAGATGATATTCAAGAGGCTAGAGACGAAAGAAGGAGAACATGACATATTTAAGATTGCCAAAGCTAGAGAACGTAGAAGACAGGACTTGAGAATGATGAAGTTTATAAAGGCCGACAATGGAAAGGTCTTGGTAAAAGAGAGGGACATCAAGACAAGATGGAAAGCTTATTTCCATAACCTCTTCAACGTAATGAACCCTAATCAACAAACAG
>BJCN01104662.1:0-13592 GCA_018326445.1 Flaveria brownii
GTTCGGGGCATGTCCGTAAGAATTCCATGGGGGATATCTGTACCCTTCACCGTCCCCTGTCGGTCCAAATAAAGAGTTATATGCCTCTTGAGCAAATGTGTTCGACGGGTTGGTTTCCTCCTCCTCCACGGAGGGTGACTCCCGTATACGTAATATTCCTAAAAAAGTTAATGGTTAGATATTTTAAATAATAATGTATAATAAAACATATACTACTTCAACCTGGTTCGAATCTTCGATATGTGGCACCTCATTCAAATCTGGAAGTTTCGGCTTTTGATAATGATCTCTCGAACCCGACATTGTTTTCAAATTAACGTGTTTTTGGAATGACGAAGGCTGAAAAATCTCGAGTGTTGGATGAATGAAAGCTCAAAGGTATTTATGATGAAAAAATCTCGAGTGTTACCGTTGAACGAAGGGTGAAAGCTCAAAGGTATTTATGATGAAAATCTGGTGCACAAGAGGTCACGGTTTGGCCTCCACGTGACGGTTCGAAGCACGAATCCCGGCCCTTTTGTCAACATCACAGTCTAACTCGTACCTTAAAACTGAACCTCGTACCCTAGAGGTCACGGTTAGGCCAAACCGTGACGGTTTGGTGATAGGTTTTCAACTTTATCAGGCCATTTATCGTTTTGTTGTCACGATGTGTCTGAAGACAGACACAGAAACCGTGACCGCAAGACCTTGCGGTCATGGTTAGATACCAAAACGTGACCTTTAGCCCTAACCGTGACCTTTTTGTCCGGCCTATCCCAAAAAACCCAACGGTGTCCCCATTAGGACCCTACTTTAAAGCTGACCAGCTGTGTACACGTTGTCAAATATATTAATGTAAATGTTTTTAATCTTGTTCACAAAAAATACACAACTTGTTTTCCAAACTTGTCAAATAAAACATTGAATCCACATGTTATAGATACGAAGCAATCCTTCTAAATAAGAGACCCTAAAATTATACACAATTCGTATTCGTATATGTTATATATACTCTTAATTTTAAAGATCGGTGGTTGCTGCCAACCACAAGTCTACATTTTATATATTTTTTCTCCTATGTAAACAACAAAGTGGTTAGTAGTTAAATTGATTAAAACACTTATAGCATAGGTCACCAATTTGATTCCCTCTTCCACCATTTTTCACTTTTTCTTATTGGCTCTTTTTCACTCACACGTACTCTTCATCCAAGTAAATGATGCGATCTAATGGACTCCTACTTTTATCATTTTCATTTCTATTATTGACCTCGAAGTTTTACTTAGAATTTTAAAATATTTTTCAAATGAATCAATTTAACATGATATTATATGTGATTAACGTTTAATAACACTTTTATCCTCTTAAGTTTTAAAAGTTTCAGGTTTACACTATACAATTAAAAAAATGTATTCCTTACGTTTTTTTATTTTATGTACGTTTCGAAATAAATTCGAGTCTGTCTACGTTTCGACATAAATTCTATTCGGAAACGAGCAACGAGTTGGTCCAAATATAAAACGTTTTCATGTTTTTTTAGTACGTTTAGAGTCGTTTAACGAGTTGGCTAAAATATAATACACTTTCATTCAAATTTATAAATTCAAGTTATTTTACCTTTCGACATAGAATTAATTTGGAAACGAGTTGGGCATTGTAGTCTATACTTTATAAAGCCATATATGCCACCGCCGCAAATGCTTATTCTTATGTATGTTTTGAGTTGGTATACGTTTCATTGTAATTTTTGTTTGGGGTCACGTCAAATATAATACATTTTCATTCAAGTGTATAAATTCGAATTACTTTACGTTTCAACGTAACTTTGTTCGAAAACGAGTCGGTCAATTGCGTTGTATGATTTATCATGCCGCGTACGACGCCTTCGCAACAAGCGACGGGTAAAAGAACTTAGTTTAAACTTAAAACTATATGTTTACTAGAATTTTTTCGTACTCAAATGATGTGCATATTTAGGCGTATGTATTTATGCGTGCAAAATGCACATACAACAATCAATTTATACTCTATTTATTTTTAATATATACATGTATACAATTAATCTAACTTTACATCTTTCTTTGTCATATAGATGGTGAATTGGTTTGAAACTATGATACATAAAAGCATAAAGATTGTTAAGTCCACTGAATAGTATTCTAACTTTATCACTGGTAAGATACATAAACTTTTAACTGAAGATTTTTCAGATTCGGACGATAAGCATATTAAGAAAGGTAATAACTATTAGCATGTTCTGCATAAACTTTGAGCATATAATATTATAAAAAATTCTTAATATGTCTTGTGACGTTCTTATTTTTTCTGTAACGTATAAAATAAACTTTTACGATAACCAAGCTGTAACAACTCGTAGTCATAAGCCACTAGTTATTATTATAATTTATATCGTTTATAAGGTCACCCAACTATCCTCTAGTTTCTTGTCGTGGGTCACATCCCCGACATTCTCTCGTCTCCACCATTGTCGCTCTACTTTTTAGTATCCGTTACTATTAACCCAACTTTTAAATCTTATAACCATCACCATACCACACGTCCCTCGCCCTCACTTGTAAATCAAACATTTATGAACCCTAGATCAACATTCAAAAGTTCAAATTATATGTTTAAATTACTTATTGCTTAAAAATTTATATTTGTGTTTGGAGGGGATATGAGATGGGAGATGTGGGTTTAGAAGGAGCACTCGACGGTAGAGCGGTCATGATGTATGGTGATCTTCGCATCAACGATTGGGTGTTTGTGATTATGGTGGCTTGAAGGTCAATTGCACTATGACTATGGAGGCAAGACGAAGCAATGAATATCAATGGATGGGGAGGTTAACGCGTAACACTTTGATTTCTTCAATGACTTCTCTCTTTTCTCACGTGGCCTTGGACTTGATATTAAGTATTTTAACTAATTAAATTATAACGGTGGAGTAATATTGTTGTGTATCATAACACAATTTCTCATTCTGTTTTTTGATCGTCCTTGTTTTATCTTAAACACTATGAGTTTTGAATAATACATTGGTGAAATAATATCATTGTGTATTTCTAATTATAAAACACAATTACAGATAATAACAAGTTTATATAATTTATTAAAAATAATGATAAAAAAACACATTGTGTTATCTTTAATACTATAACTTTTGAAAAAATACATTGGTGAAAGTATATCATCCTATAATTTTAATTATAAAACACAATGATAGATAAAAATTTGATATAATTTATAAAAATAATAACAAAAATAACACAAAATGATTTAAAAGGTAAAACACAATAACTAATACATATAACAAATGATATAATATATATGACACAATAAACTACTATTTGACACAATAAACGTATAAGACACAATGAGCAGACGCATTTGACATAGTGACCAAAATACCATTCTTTTTAAAACAATAGAATAACCAGTGGCGGAGCTTGAACCAAAGCATAGGGGGGGCGGGGGCGAAAGTAAACTATTTTAGGGGGGGCGGAATCTATTTTTATTAAAAAAATTTCCACTACCGGACCAGAAATTTACACAATCGAGTCGAAAATTTACACTACGGATGAAAAAAAGAGGGGGCGGAGGCCCCCCCGGCCCCTATGAAGCTTCTCCCTTGAGAATAACACATGTAAAGCCCACAATACTTCTTAAACTTATTAGTTTAAGCATCATTTTTACTATAACTATTCTCAAAAATAAAATTAGGATTTAATAAAGTTAACCATATTAAATTAACGTTGTAAAATTATTGTATCGTAAAAGAAAACGCGTTAGCACGGAAATCTTTTAAACTTTTTTAGTACTAGAATCATTTTCTTATCCGCAGGCTCCACTTGAAAGTTGAAACACGGTTATTAGAACTCAAATCATTGCAAGTGAAACTATATTTAAGAGTAAAAAACTTATTCTTTTATAGTTATATTAGCTTTAGTTACCCGTGTATTACATGAGAGGTGGAAGAATAATTATTAAAATAACACAAAAACATAAATAAAATAAAATGTATTACACGGGTTAAAAAAATAAAATTGATTAGTTATTGATTGTTATTTATATAATACTAACTTTACTAAACTCGTGTATTATACGAGTTAAAAATAAAATATTAATTATGATGAAAGTTTATGAAGTATAAAATGATATTTTAAAATAAGATATGATTAAAATTACATATGGGTAATAATTATAAGTAATAATTTTTATTTTTATTTTCAAAAAAATTTAACTATTTTTTTCCAAATAAACAGTATTAAAAATATCATTTTTAAAAGTTTCTTATTATAACTCTTAATTTTAATTATTTTTAGTTTATATAGAAGTTTACTTTTTAAAAACGTCAATTTAGGATATTTCATATTTTTAAAAATGTTTAATGCTTTAGAAAAACTCTTAATTTATAAAAATTTGCTTTCTAGAAATAACGTTAATAAAAAGACATATTTTCTTAATTTATTAAGAAAATATTTTTAATCTTAAAAAGAATTAAAATTGTTTAATCTTTAATTTTGATAACTATTTAAGAGGTGAAAAAGTCGGGAAAAACAAACTTAGAATGCATAGGAATGTGACAAGTGTCCACTTAAGTTACTCTTTTAGTATTATATATAAATAACTTATTAATAAAACAACGGATTAGGTTCAAACAAAAAGGTTTTTAAAACTAAAATATGTAAAAAGTAATTTTAACCATCCACCTACTTAATCAATGTTTGAGATCAATTTGTAGGAAAATTTTTGTTAGAGGCTATTTTATGAATAGTCAATTTTGTTGACTTTTTGTAATTTTCCTTATTTTTTTCTAAACGTTAATAACTTTTATGTACAACATTATTTTTTTATAAAAATTACACCACAAAAATGAGCGTTTTTTTATCTTCAAATGAAAGTATTCTTATATAAAAAGACAAAAAAAATTACATTTTTAATTAGCTCATATATCATTATGTTTCTTTTGTGCAGCTCATTGTGTATTTTTATTAGTTATTGTGTTAATTTGAATACTAATGTATTTTTGTAAAATGATAAATTTTAAAAAATATAATGACGAAATAAAATTGTTGTATATCTCTAATATTTAAAATACAATAATAAATTAACAATTAATTAGTCTAAGATATTAAAAACAATGACAAAATAACACTATGTCTAATTGTATCTTTTGATCGTTATTGTGTTATCTTGAATACTACGAGTTTTGATAAATACATTGGTGAAATAACATCATTGTGTACATCTAATGGTAAAACACAATGATCAATAACAAGAAGTTATATAATCTATTAAAAATAAAGACAAAAAATAATACATTTTGTTATCTTAAACAATATGAGTCTTGAAAACAACGTAAAAAGAATTGCTCAAACCAGTACGTTAAAAGTAAGAAAAACGAATCCTCTATGTTGCTAATTACATCTGAAACTTTATATAAAAATGAAATCATCATGAAATTATGTATTGTGGCAATGTCGTTGATAATATTTGATTCTTAAATGAAAAAGGAAACTAGTTTAGAAAATCATCTTGAAATATTGATAAAATTTGTTAATTGACAAAATTAGCAGGGACAAGTTTGGATTTTATAAAAATGATATTTTTAAAAGTTGAAGGAGATAACTAACAGTATTAACATCCTGTTTTTCATTTTTATAAGAGTGTATGCCCTATATTATTGGAGATGGCTGGGAGTGGTTGTGCGTAAATAAGAGAGAAAATATTACTGTTTATCCCCATATTTAATGAAATAAGATACAACCGTCATAATATTTTTAAAAGTGATTGTAAGTATAGTAGAGAGAAAATATAATGATAAAAGTATGAAATAATATTATTTAATTAAAAAAAGAGATAAAAAGTAGTAATTATTAGTCGAAACCTTGAATCAACTTTGATAAATTGTACTATTGTGCATCGATGATTTGTATATTATGATGTATAATGACGTTTTGAATGAAATTTACTCGAAAATGTAGGTAAAAATAAGCATGTTGCTACAACATATTTTAAATTATATAAATTAAATTTTAAAATGTATACAAGAAAATAAAAAGATTAAAGTTATGAGTGTATAAAAACAAATAACAAGTATAGAAAATAAAATATTGATATAATTAACATCAAAAGAATAATATATTTTTAAAATCTTTGATATAAATTAATAAAAGGCTTCATAGCCTCCTTGTGCTATACTCATTAAGATCATTCACATTACCTTTTTTATGTGAATCTGTATAATTACACTAAAAATAATAATTATTTCTATCTTCTTTTTATAAGTTATTGGAAGGAAGACGAGAACTAAAATATGAATAAATAAACAAACAAGAGATGCACAATGCCTTTGTACTATTATAATATATTATATACAATTTATAACCGTCTCCATCTCTTTTGCCACCCCTTGTTGGTTTAGGTTATTTTTTGTTTGTAGTTTCTATATTGACCGACCATTGATTTATAGCCACTTATAAAAAAAATGAAAATATAGTCAAACTAAATAAAAGCTACAAGAAAACGATGTAAACAAAATAAATAAATGCACTACAGTCTTTTGAGGTTGTGGTTTTATCTTAGGCGCTACACGATATTATGCATATATTCATCTTGAGGTTTATATTCTTCTTCGTTTTATTAAATATAAAGACACGTTAGCGTACCTACCCATGCATGATGAGAAGCATTCATCCACCCTAAAATAATATAAACCATTATATATATACGCTTAAATCCCTACTGCTCCTTATTAAATTTTGCAATCGTTCAATTTTGAAACCCATGCAATCTTTTAAATATAAATAAAATCCTGAAACTCAATTCGTGAAACCCAATTTTTCAAGCTTAATCTTTTAAATATTGGCACAATGTTTAAATGTCTTCATTTTTTTTAATTCAATCATAACAAAAATATAGATATGGAAACGAGATAGTCACGACCACATGCAGAATCATCCAACTTACTTGTTTGTTTGAGTAATTTTTGTCCGTGTGATAATTTTGATGTGTTTGACATTTTAAAAATACTAAGATACCCGAGTTATACTCGTATAATTTCAATGAAAATGATAAAAGAAGAATTTAGTTGAATTATTAGTCTATATTGACATTTAAAAAACGGATACATAATTTATCAATTTGGATGGTTTATTAAGTCTTGTATAATTAATAGTTGAACCAAAGAAATACATTTCATTTACATTTATACTTTTGCATTAACATCTTACGTGCCTTTGTTGATTTTATGAAATTTTATTTGATTGTCTTTCTATATGACCCAACCAAATCTAACCGACCCTAATTGGACCAAAAAAGATTATATAACATTAGTCAAACGACCCTTAAAATATTTCCTCCTAAACTCATTACCTATTTACTTGTTTATAGTTTATTTTTTGGGAAAATAGTTGTTTAAAAGAAAGTATAGAAAAAGTTCCAAAATATTATTAACTGTTTGATATGATTTTATATATCTTGAATCTTTATTACTAACTATTTATTATTATTTTTATTCGACTCATATACAGCACAAGACTAGTTTAATTAATAACTCGTTTCTATAATATGATTTGATATTGATTTTAACATCTAAGTTTATATTTTGTTTCTAGATATATTCCTAATACTAGGTTAATGATAAAATATTATTACTACTCATTTTCTTATGTTTAATAATATGAAAGTAGGGATGTGTTTAACACAATATCATGTTCAAGTAAAGAATCACGGAAAACGCTTAAACACTAAAACGTAGTACATATAGATTTGATGTGAGCAAACTGAAGGCCTTTAGCTAGGTAACCCACATAATTAATTGTAACTTTTAAAGTAAATCACGACAACCAGATGAACAGTATCACAAAAGGTTTCACTAAGGAATTGTAGAAAATTTGTCACTTTTTATTAAAACAAATAATAAATAAAATAAATAAAGATACTCTTTGTTATCGTTTGTGAAATATGTAATGCCACACCGTTAAACAAAACGATTTACAAGAAATGTTTATAACATCATGTAGGCTGATGTATCAAATATGATATTGAAGGTTGATTGGTGTACGAGTGGAGAAGGTCCTAGCAATCACAGAACCTGTGAGTTCTTATCAGAGTATGGACATTGAGGACTCACCAACCTCACTTGCAACTGTCTATACTCAGCAACCTCCTCAAGCCACAATGACGTGGACTCACTCATACAAAGTTTGTTTGAGGAGGGTACACCAAGGGCTATGCCTACCCTATCTCATCACACTGAGAATCCAATTATGGGATAGAGGTATGACACTGATAGAAGAACACTGGTAATCTCTAGATCTTAGGGGCAACAGGAAATCTTTAACTTCTCCAACCTGAGATTTCATGAGAGCACATATGTGATTGATCTTCCACTTGTCAATCCAAGTTAAAACAGGCAAGTTGCAAGCTTAGCAGATCGGATTCAAGACAGGTCGCTAGAAGAGTTCAAATTGAGATCCAGACTATATATACAGAGGCTAGCAGGCAAGATTGTTGGTCAAATGGATGTTGAGGTGGACCCCAAGATTAGATTCAAAGGGGAAACCTTGACTGAAGGACCGGTAGTTGAGTCTGTGAACCTTGAGACAGAAACCTCTTTAGCACCATTACCTTCAGTGATGCACAAGTTAGTGAATGTGCTTCACAACCTCTCTCTGGACAGAGCTTAAGGGCTGAACCAAGTAATGAAGGTCAAAGCTCTCTCCACCCTGTATCACTAAGTCTTGTGAGTGACAAAGGGAAAATGAAACTAACTCCTGAGTAGATTGAGCAGAAAGAGAGAGTCAGAGAGAGGAAGGGAAAGCTAAGGGGATAGAGTCCAAGTGGATCCTAAGGCTTCATGAGAGCTGCAATCAGGGTTGCCCTATATGCCAAACACTCAAGATGATAAGTTAAAGGCAACAAGATTGAACTACTTGGGGACCAGGAACTACAACATTGATGAACTCATCTCTCTTCCCTTAGAAGAGCTAAATGAACTGGCTGACACTGAGTTGTCAGAGTAGAGGAAGGAGACAGAGTATGCATAACTGCTCCTCAAGATCAAGGAAGAAATGAGAGAGAAAAGATTGTATAAATATTCTGTTTGGCTGGACCCGAGTCTTTCATCTTAAATTCTATGGACATTTCTTTTTTCAACTTGTTGATCTCTTTCATATCCGATCCAGCAATTAACATATCATCTACATAGAGTAGTAGAATGATATAAGACCTGTTGAACTTCTTTAGATAGCAATAATGATGCATTTGACATTTCTTGTACCCCGACCTTTCCATGAAGTTTTCAAAATTCAAGTACCACTTCATGGGTCCCTGTTCGACCATATAAGCTCTAATCTAGTTTGCAGACATAATTTTCTTTCCCGAAAACCTGAAACCCTTCAGGTTGTGCCATATAAATTTCTTTGTCAAGGTCACTGTGTAGAAATGCTATCTAAACATCTAATTGTTCTAGATGTAAGCCATCTGCAACTAACAAACTCAGAACCAATATGATGGTTTTTATTTTCACAATTAGCAAGAAGATCTCATCATAATCAATCTCCTTCTTTTGCTAAAAATCCTTTACTACCAAACGAGCTTTGTATCGTTTAGACCCATCATGTTCAACCTTAACCTTGAAGACTCATTTATTCTGTAGAGCTCTTTTATTTGAAAGAAGCTTAATTAGTACCCATGTTTTATTTTTCATCAACAAACTCATCTCATCTTTTATAGCATACTCCCACTAAAGCGAGTCTTTCATCTTAACTTCTTTAGAATAACTTCCTAGTTCACCATTTTTAGTTAAGAGAACATAGTTGACTAAAGGACTATACCTCTCTGGTTGTTTGGAGACTATGGTGGACCTACTAACCTAGTTTTAACAATGGTCAGGATGCTGCGAGGACTGTTCATCATCAGACTAAACTCTCACTGTCAGAAGCTCCCATTGCTTCTTCATCTTCATCTCCATCTCCATCCATATCATCATTTTTCAAACATCAAGAACTTTAGTTTTAGTATTTGATTCAGTGATTGGTTGTGTTGCTTGTTTATTAGCATCAAATTCAATTCAACCTACTCTTTCTGAACTTGTTAGTTTGTTGTAATTCTGTCTTTATACAACTGAGCCTCATTGAATGTAGCATTCTTGCTTTGTAACACCCTGAATTTTAACTAAAAGAAGGGAAAGGAAAAGTAAATAGAAAGAATAGATAATGAGCACAAGTGGAGGGGGATAAAGTGTACAAAGTACAAAACTTTATTATTTTAATATAAGTGGGAGTATGGCCGCCCACTTAAAGTGGATCTACAACCTTGCTCTCGGCCAAAGAAGAAAAGAGAAGAACTCTCAGTTCTTGAGAGAGAAAGGAGAAAGTAGCTGCAAAAGGTGACTTTTCTTGAGTATATGTTTGGTTTTAACCAAATTCACAGCTTTTTGACCGAAGTTCTTGGTGTTTTAGAGTTGTTTTCAGGATTTTTGGAGTTGGACTTGCTGGTGGAAGTGACTAGTTCAAAGAATTGCTTCAAGGTGAGTTCTAGAACCCCTCTTTTACTGATTTACAACTTGTTTGGGGCTATTACGCATACCAAGTAAATATTTTTAAAAGAAACCATGGGTTTTCAGGCTTATGTTTGATGATGCTCTGTATGTGTTTGTTTTAGAATGGGTTTATGGGTTAGAGTTGATGTTTAGCATGTTTAAGGGCCTTAGTATGTTAGATCTATGCTTGGGTGGTTTTAGAATGCTATTCGGGTGGTGTTTATAGCCTAGAAATCATTTCAGAAAGTTCCCATGCACCTAGAAATGACCTCATGTGCCTAAGTGTTCTCATGCACCCAAGATCATGCGCCTGAATAGTAGCCATGTGCCCAGATTATTGTCCAGGTGGATAAGTGTTAGCCCATGCGCCTGAATAGTGGCCCATGCGCCCAGCATGTTGGCCATGCGTCTGTGTTGGCCATGCGCCTGAAAAGTGTTCCCATGCGCCCAGAATTGCTCAGGAGTCTAAGTGTTGGGTCATGCGCCCAAATAGTGCCCATGCGCCCAGGGTGGCTCATGCGCCCAAGTGTTGATGCGCTCCAGCAGTGCTCATGCACCTATGCAGGGCTCATGCGCCTGCATAGTGCTGATGCACCCAGAGGCTTTTACACTTAAAATTTTCTATTGATGCGCCTAAGGTGTCCCATGCGCCTAGTTTAGACTTAGGATTTTCTAAGGGGCCTTACAAGAAGAAATTATTGAGATAGGTTCCTTGGTGATACGATGGCTTATGCTTGATGTATGATGATGATGATGAGGTTTATGTTGTGTGTATGATGTGTTATCTTTCTTTGTTTAACGGTTTTCAAAACGTATATATTATGTAATACGTTATGTATTATGTTATGACTTTACGTGGTATGATGTATGTTCAAATGAACGTAATGTATTATGTAATGAAGTGAAAGATAACAATAATGAGAAGGGGAACGTAATGAACGAATGAAAGTCTTGCAAGCAAAATGAATGGAGGTGCACGACCGTGTTGTCGTTAGCTCAACTGTGATGTGGGTTAGCTATCCCAAAGTATGCACACAGAGTCAATCATTGAGAGTAACAATGAGGTGAGCGACCCTATTGTCGCAAAAGACTCAGATGGAGTTCAATCCTTGTGATTGACTCGAAAGGGATCCTTGTCACGTACTCCAGTACTATGTCAGTCTTTGAACATGAGTCGGGGGTTTGTGTACAGGCCCCGGTACAGTATCAGTCTTCGGACATGAGTCGGGAGTATAGCATGGGTCTAGATAAGGGTGAATGGTGTCACACCCCAACCTTAACGGCAGAAACGTTGAGATGTGAGGGTTAAGATTGTTCATGCCACACAACGCTGATTTAAAATGACAATATTATTACTTTACAAGATTCAAGACATACAATATGAAGATTCATAAGTTTTAAGCAAAACATGAGTACAAGCACAAATAACATCATGTGACAAGTATGTCAATTTATTTTATTTTACTAAGTCCAGGTCCTAGATGAAACCAAGTCTTCAAGAGCACTTAAGCGGTAAAAGGTCCTGAAACATGTTAAAAATAAAGGATCAACATAAAGTTGGTGAGCTTTCCATAGTTTTGATACATAAATATATAAAAGTTGGCAATTCAAGTCATAAGTTAGTGAATAAAGTAACTAGGGATGTATGAACAAATGTAACAATCAAACCTTGACAGTTTACAATATTACACGTTTACAAAATTATACGATTATCTAAGTGTACTTGGATTAACCAAGTAGGCTTGTCAGACTCATAGATCTATGACGTCGCTAGGCTAGCAATAGTTAATGATTGTACATATAATAGTCATAACATGGTAATTACTAAAGTTCAACTAACCACGACAAACAAGATGAATTGCCCCAGTGTTTACAAGATTCAAACAAGTTTACAAGTGCAATGAGGTAACATGTTTCACCCCAAAGTGTGAAAATAAACAAAAAGGGGTATGGAAAAACTCACTTGATAAGATGAACAAATAATAAGCGTTGTATATAACGCGGAGTATTCGTTAACGTTCACCAAAACGAAACGCCATATTAAGTTAATCTTGGTGATTTTGGTGTTGTGTATATATCCATTTGTCCATGATTTTCATGTTAGTAAATAGATGTAACTTATTAATATCTTGGTAATTAAATAATTTAAATAAGAATTTTAATGATTGACACTATTAGTAAAAGTTAAAAGTTTTATTATCAAATGATCATTATTTACTATTTAATAAAATTGTAATTTTATAGATTTAGAAGATTAAACTAATCATTATAATAAGTGTACATTCTAGTATGTACATATATTTATCTTCTTAAAATATGTATATAACAAATTTGTAACTAAATTTTATAACAATAAAGTATTCATTATATTAAAGTTATTTAAAAGTTAGATGAGATTTATTACAATTTCAAGTTAATAATAAGTAGTATTGATAACACTTTTTGTTTGTTTGTTTTTTTTTTCAATTTTAAAATATAAAAATAAGAATTTCTAGTGTGAATTTCAAAAAAATTAAAAAGAAAATAATTTTATTTCAATTTCTGTTTAAAATTGTTTTTATATGATTAATAATGTTATTGAGATATTTTCTGAGATTTAAAAATTAACAAAAACCCTTTTTAAAAATAAAAGCAAGGCCTCAGGTTCAAACCCGGGTCCATTGCCTATGTCAACAGTGATCAAACCACTGGGCCAATTCCCTAATTTTTGTTTTAAAACCCAAAACATTGTTTAAATCATATTTCCAAGAAAACCCCAATTTCAATAAACCCTAGATTTGAAATCGATTAAATTGGTCATCAAAACTTCGGTGCTAATGAAATTAACCATGGGGATTTTGTTCCCCATGTAAAAACGAATCAAAATAATCCTTTAATTACCTGGTTGGTGTTGTATTTGTTGATTTTGGGTTCAAACAAAGCCGCGATGTGTTCTTGAATCCACTCTTGGTGTGTGTGTGTTTACATGAAATTGATTGTACAGGTAGTGAAAAGGAAGTGCCGAGGCCATTTGACCTCTATTTTATAGGGTTAATTTGATCGATTAATTGCCCAACGACTA
>BJCN01104695.1:0-21718 GCA_018326445.1 Flaveria brownii
TGGGGGAATCATCAACATCTCACATTGTTGTTGTGCTATTTGATTTCATCAGTTGGTATCAGTGCCTTGGCTCAAATGATACATTGATTACCGATCCTCTCATTCAACAACATGATATATGTGGTTCATTAGCTTCAAAACATACACCTCGAGCTGAAAATCATCACAACAACCTTCTTATATACCAAACATTTATTAAAAGCTTAAAACATGATGTCTTAATCTGTTTTTGTGCATTATGAAAAAGATTCTATGGTTTTAAAGCTCAAAACATCATTCATACACGGTTTTCAAACGTGTTCATTACAGAACTCTCTAAAACCTCATCGATTGCTAAGAGCTTTTTGATAAAATAGTATACGAATTTTGTTCTATCAGGTTTTCATCAAACAAACACTCATTTGAATACTTTGAATTCATTCATTGTACTTAAACATCATATTGAGTTGTTCTATACTCAAATCAGGCAATTTATCATCTTCAAACAATGAACCGATTGTTGTTTTGTTAAAGTTGTAACAGCCGCCAACAAACCCTAGGATAAACCCTAGTTTTTGTTCACATATATTCTTTCAAATCTAGGGTGATTTTGTGGAATAATCATTCAAAATCAAAGAAGAAACACTTTCTTCATTTAAATTTTGAAAAAGTTACTTTTTTATCCAAAAAGTAAACTTTTAAAAACATTTTCTATGTTTTTAGGGTTTTCGACTTGTGTTGACTGATATCATTAAAGGTTGACATTCATTAACAAAATATTCCTTTCTTTTCACCGAGATTTTAAAAACATTAATTCCTTTTATTCGGTAAGTCAAATTGAAAGTTGACTTAATTAACAAACAAATCCTAGTGACTTTAGGATTAATCAATTTTAGCAACAAGCTAAAATCATCAAATAAATTTGACTTAAAACGTTAAGTTAAAAATCTCAAAATCATGTCTGATGAAATTATGGGATCAAACAGTGGTCTAAAACCACCCAAACTCAAGAACAAGTCAAACTTTATGCAATGGAAAATTATGTTCAGGAACTAGATAATTTTTCAAGACCCTAATTTGTGGACTTCCATAACTGAGGGTCCTTATATTCCTCTGACTATTGGACCTGATTACAACATAAAAAAGCCAGTTAACTTGAAAAGCGTAGCTGGTGATGAGCTAAAAAGGGTCAAAGTAGACATCAAGGCATATAACACACTGGCTATGACTTTGCCTTTTCAAATTTTAACACGGGTTTAAAATTTTAAAACTGCCCATGAATTATGGAAGGTAGTTCACACAATGTGTGAAGGAAGTGAAGAAATTCGGGAAATCAAAATGGAAATATTGAGGACCTAATACGAAACCTTCCATCATATTCATGGAGTGTCCAACCCACAAAAAGTCCATAGATTTGTTTAGTTAGTAAATGAGATAATTGTTTATAGACTAAAGTATGAATCTGTGGAAATAAACAAGAAGATATTGCATACACTAACTGAGAGCTGGAGTCAGTCAATGACATTAATGAAAGCAACATTGGATCTAGAAGCACTATCTCTAGACTCTCTAGCAGCTAAAGTTGAAGCACTAGAACTAGACGAAAGATCCAGAAAAATAACCAAATAACACATATGGAAGCATACAAATTCAATGAACAACAACAGATAGACAATGCATTTCTGACATGCACTAGAGAAGAGGAAGATTAAGAATTCTTAGACTCAAGTGATACGTCTTTCTTCTCAGATCCTAAAATATCCAATACCAAGCAAAAGTCTAAAAAGACTGGTGTTCATGCATTCCATGAAGCTACACCCCAAAGCAAACACAATCCTCACACATCCAGCTCCAGCAAATAACAACAGCCAAAGAATCAAAACATCCATAAATATGAGAAACCCATGGATGCTCTCACTATCATTTTGCAAAGTGAAGAGCAGAAGGCAGCTTATGCAGCCTTCTCAACTGGTTTGAAGCATATTTGGGTGCAAATCTTACACCATCTAAAATCATCCAACAAGATTTGGATGTGTTACCACAAAGCATGGTTGAAGAAATGGATTTTAAGTGGTCTATGGCCATGATTTCCTATATATCAAAAAGGTTTCTTCAAAGAAATAAAGGGTTTAGCATGGACAAGAAAACCAAAATTGGCTTTGATAAGACGACAGTAGATGCTATAATTATCAACTATAGGGTCGTTTCTCAAGAGAATGCCAACAACAAAGAGTTGACATAAACAACAACCAAACACCAGCTTCCAGTAGCTACCATTCAAACAGACGAATCCCACCTCCAATCAGTATCCCTGCTGCACCAACCCCTCCATAAATCACATAATGCAGCCTAAATAAACACTTCAAATCTTCAGCAATGATAATAAAACAGGATGGTGACTGTGATTGGAGCATGTACGGGGCTGAAATTCAATCTCAAAATCATGCCCTCATGGCAGACATAGAAGATCAAATTTCAGAAATCCCGAAAGAGGTAAGGGAAAACCTCTACAAACAAGCATGCATAGATGAAGTCAACAAATACAAAGAACATGCAGACAAACTTTCTAAGAAAGTAATTGGAATAAAAGTTTTAAATGAATGTCTAAAATCATAATAAAAGCAATATGGGATAAAAATTCCTACACTACAAAATGATTTGGACAAACTAATATCTGAAAAATTAACACTTGCAGCTCAAGTAGAGCAAATCTCTGTATCATTGACTGAGTCAAAAACATTGCACGCTGAAACTGAAGTGAAACTTTAGAAGTTTCAGTTAAGAAACAAAAGGTTTGAAGAACTTTAACCATAACAAAGGGATTTCAAAGACCCTTCAAGTTTAGGATATAATAAAGTTAATCCACCATACAATAACAATTATATTCCTTGACCTAATTACATGATCAACAAATAGGGTGGGTCTCTTGACCCACATGACAGGACTGATGATTGAAAACAATCATCATAATCATAATCAAAATCACCATTAACATCAAAATCACCTTTGATAAAATTTGTCAAAAGTCAAACATCACCACAAATTAAATCATTAGATTTTTATCAAGGAGAGAATAATGAATTTGATGAACAGACAACTGAGGAAGATGATGACGACTTATTTGATAATTAGCTAACTCAACCAATTACTGACACTCCAAAAGTTTCAAGTATGGTTGATTCACCAACCAAACAAAACAAAGCAGATTCTAGGGTTTGATATCTGCTCTGGTGGATGAAAAGTTGAATCTTCCACTGTCTCTCTTAAACAAACAAATATAGGGAAAGGCAAAGCTCCAATACAACAAAAACAAGCAATAGTAACTTTTGATATTCCTTTAAAATCAAATTTAAAATCAAAAGTTATAAAAAAACAAGGCAATGCTATTTTACAATACAGTGAGTAGTGTGCTCAATACACTCACAACACTAACAAATTCAAGTATGGTAAATATTGCAAGTACTATAACATTAACAATCATAGTACTGAATCTTGCCATTTTCACAATTATTATTCAATTTTTAAAAGGAACAATCCTAGCACTGCTAAATGTTTTTTCAATAAGAAATACAAAAAGCAAAACATACAGCCTCAGGTTGAGAAACCAACTTTGAAAGAAGCAGTTGTTCCTAATAAGAACAAAGTAGGAGTACCAAGACAAACTACTCATCAAAAAGTTATTTTAATCAATGACAAAAAATTTTATGAAACCTTTAAACAATAAAAAAGGAGACATAATTCTTAAAGCAGACAACAAACAAACATTAACACTCAAAGGAGAAGAGCTCAAAGTACTTCTCCTGATAGAACTAAAATCTATCAAATGAAATCAAGTGAACCTAGAATAAATTTGCATTATGGGAAAAGACAGAAAACCCAAGACCATCTTGGCTTGGGTTGATCTAATAAATTTCTTTTCTTTTACGGGGACATCAAAGAAGGCCTGACAACATATGGTATGTTGACAGTGGATGTTCATGACACATGACATGAAATTGTTCCCTCCTTCAGGAATTTAAAAGCAAACATGGAGGAAATATAGCTTTTGGAGGTGATAAGACGGGTGGAAAGATAACCGGTTAAGGAACAGTATCAAATGGGTTGATCAGCTTAAATGTCAACTACTGCTCCAACCTTTAGTTCAATCTTCTAAGTGTATCCTAAATCTGTGGTAAGGGATATGGCACCTTATTTGACTCCAACAACTGCTACATCCTCAAGACGGGTTTTTAAATACCTGGAGATAGTATCCTTTCAAAAACTCCATGTCATAACAACACATATATTGTTGATATGAACATTGTTTCAACATCAACCACTAAAACATGTTTACTATGAAAAGCATCAGAAGATGTTTTGCAATTATGACACAGATGTTTGGGACACTCTAATTGTAAGAGAATGAATCAACTTGTAAGAGGTGACTTAGTAATAGGTTTATCACAAAAAGATTTCTTCTGTACAGACCACTACACTGCATGTCTGAAAGGAAAACAAGATAGAGTGTCTCATAAGTCTAAATTGGTAAACTCTAACAACACAACAATAAAATTGCTTCACATGGACCTTTTTGGCCTAACAAACATTCTAAGCATAGGAAAGAAGCAATACTGTCTTGTTATAGTAGATGATTTCTCAAGATTCATATGGATTTTCTTTCCATTACAGAAGTCAGAAACATCAGACATCATCAAAACATTTATCACTAAGATTAAGAATCAATTAGATCTTAAAGTTAAATCTTTAAGAAGTGATAATAGAACTGAATTGAAAAATGACTCTATTTCTTCTTTTTATGCAGAGAAAGGAATCAGTCATCAGTTCAGTGTAGCAAGAACTCCGTAACAAAATAGAGTACCTGAATGGAGGAAGAGAACATTGATAGAAGTAGCTAGATCTATGCTAGCTGACTCTCTATTACCCATATCCGTTTAGGCTGAAGCAATCAATACAGCTTGTTTCATTCAAAACAGAACATTAATAATCAAAGAACATTACAAAACTCCATATGAATTAATTTATAAAAGAAAACCATTCATTTGCTTTCTTAAAGCATTTGGATGCTTTGTTTCAATATTAAACACCAAAGAACAATTATCCAAGTTTTCTCTAAAATCATATGAAGGACTCTTTGTTGGATATCCTGATGCTCGAAAGCTTATAGAGTATATAATCCAAGACTCAATATTATGGAAGAAACAACAGATGTTTTTAATACACATTCTTTCATAAAGAAAGTCATTGGATCAGATTGGTTATTTTACATCAACGTACTTACAAAATCATTTCACACATCTTATTCTGATGTTTCAGGTACAAAGGAAGATATTGTCAGTTGGAGATGGGATTGCAAATGTTTATGGGATATCTAGTGGTACCTCCTCCTATAACAATTGATGTTCCATTAAGTGTTGATCATCCAAGGAGAACAACCATTACTCATTCAAGTACCATAATTGCACCTCCTCCAGAACAAACAAACACCTCAAAAGGAACATTAACAAACAGATCATCTTCATCAACACCTGTGACCACTCAACCATAACTAACCAGCCAACCAAAGTCACACCAACCTATCATAGTTGAAGAAGACGATGATTATCATTCATTACTAGACACATATCATGAAGATGAAATCTTAGATTTCTTTAATGATTCTCCATAACATTCAATGAACCCACACATCCAGATAATCCCACAACTTCAAATACCCTTACCCATCCTTCAACACTAGATCAAACAATAACCAATCTTCATTCAACAATCCACATTGATTAAATTGAAGCAACCAGAATTCACAAAGATCATCCTTTAGAAAACATTGTAGGTGACCTTAATACCAGACTGACAAGAAGTCAATCAGACACAATAAACATTTACTTGTATGCCAGTTTCTTATCCTTAAGTGTACCAAAAAACATCATAGAAGCACTTAAAGACAACAGTTGGATAGAAGCAATGCAGGAGGAATTACAACAATTAAAAAAGCAAGACATATGGAAGTTGGTTAACCTACCTGAAGGTCAATATCCCATTGGCACAAGATGGCTATTTCTAGAAAAAAAGTAGATGGCATAGGGATAATCATTAGTAACAAAGTAAGGCTAATTGCCCAAGGATATTCTTAAGAGGAAGGCATTGATTATTGTGAATCCAAGGATCGCAAGCAGGAATTATCAGTATTAAAATAAAGTCACGTCAATGAATGCGGAATAATCATTAAATGTTGTTTAATTGTTTTTAATTTTAGTATCAACGATTAAAGCTTGTTATGATAAACACAATTATGTATACGCAATAAATAAGCAGACAAGAATTAATTCAAATGTATTTCATTAATACTGAGTAATGATTACAAAAGAATAATTAAGAATGCTATGAACAATGATTCTTTGATGTATTGTTTTTGTTGATGTGATGGCGGCTAGGGTTTGTTTTTGTGATATGATGTGTGTTTGCCTCAATATTGCTATTGTGTTCCCTTGATATGAAACCTAGGATTCATATATATAGGCAATTATGAGTCAGTTAAGGAAACTCCGGATCTCTTGGGATTTGAAATTGACTTTTTGACTTGTTGACTTGTTGAACTTGTTGAACTTGTCAAATTCATCCAAGTGTCTTCGTCTTCCGTAGGAATCTTGTCTTCCGCAGGAACTCTTGTTCTTCCGTAGGAAACATGTCTTCCGCAGGAACTCTTGTTCTTCCATAGGAGCTAGTACTTCCGCAGGAGTCTTCACTTCATCTTGAGATCATTAGTGAATACTACTGTTCATCCGTAAACAAACTATGGAAGTCATCTTGTAAGAAACATATCTACGGATTAACAAAATTGTTCATCCATAGATGTTTCTTACAGTTAGCCAATTACAAGAATTCAGCAAGTATATTGTTTTTTTTCCTGTCATCATACACATTAAGCAACACATATATATAGGTTAACCTATATACTCAATGCATACATACTAATAGTCAGCTACAATCATTTATTACAAGAATTGATTAAAGTTCTAAGCCTATACAAATTGATCTAGACCTATTCTCTCTAGATCTAACAATTATGATGATGTCTTTGCTCTAGTAGCTAGACTAGAAGCCATCCGAGTGTTCCTTTCATATGCCTTATTCTCAAACTTCATTTTCTTTCAAATGGATGAAAAATATGCATTCCTCTATGGAATTATAGATGAAGAGGTATACGTTACTCAACCACCAGGGTTTGAAGACCCAGAATTCCCTCAAAGAGTCTACAAGTTAGATAAAGCTATGTATGGTCTTCATCAAGCACCTAGGAAGTGGTATGGAACTTTATCTAAGTTTCTACTATAGAATAGGTACACCGGAGGGAAAATAGATCAAACATTGTTCTTAAAAGAGGAAAGAACAACACTCGTTAGTCATTCATGTCTATGTGGATGGTATCATTTTTGGCTCCACCAACATCCAACTTTGTAGAGAGTTTGAAATTCTTATGCAATCAATGTTCAAAATGAGTTCAATAGGAGAACTTACCTTCATCATTGGTCTTTAAGTTCAGCAATCTACTTAAGAGATTTTCATCAATCAAAGCAAGTATGTCAATCAGATATTGAAGAAATACAACATGTCTGATTGCATATCAAGTAAAACACCATTTGCAACTGGACTGAAGTTTGGACCAGATCTAGAAGGAATATCGGTCGATCAGAAGCTCTACAAATCTATGATAGGCTCACTGGTGTACCTCACATCAAGCAGACCAGACATCATGTATGTAGTTTGCATATGTGCAAGATACCAAGCAGATCCAAAAGAATCACACATCAACGCAGTAAAGAGAATCTTTAGATAGTTAAAAGGCAAACCAGCACTTGGTTTGTGATATCATAAAGATGGAGACTTATCTTTATATGCATACACAGACCGTGATTATAGTGGATGTAATCAAAACAGAAAATCCACAACAAGTTGTTTCCTGTTTCTTGGATCAAGTTTTATCTCCTGGTAGTGCAAGAAACAAACAAATATGTCTGTGTCAATTGCTAAGGTAGAATATATAGCTGCTTTCGCATGTTGTTCTCAAGTGCTTTGGATTCAAAATCAAATGCTTGATTATCGCTTTTAATTTCTTAAAACATCAGAAAATTCTTCTGCCATGTTTATCATTAACAATTCAGTTCAACATTCAAAAAGAAAACACATAGACATCCGATATCAATTTCGGAGAGATTGCTCAGTAAAAGGTCTGATAAAGTTGATCAAAGTTCATATAGACAATCAATTGGCTGGCCTGTTTATCAAATCATTTAATGTAACACGATTTGAATTTCTGGTTTAGTTACTTGGTATGACCAACTATGAACCAAACAAATAATGTTTTCAAAACATTAATTTCAAAGAACCTTTATTTTGTTAAAGTCCAAGTTTAAGTCAAACAAACATCTTTCAAAATCAATATATCATACAAACATTCATGTTTTCCAATTAACAAATATTTTGGAATCACACATAACCATTCATGAGAAATGATAGTACATCAGATTATCTCTTCACTTGAATCATTTTCCATGAATAAAGACTGATAATATTTTATTTCATATGTGGATAAGCTCTCATGGGATACCTAACATCACCTACATAGTGAAGAACTAAATTCACATAATTGTGTGGTCAACAACACATCTTGGTTTATGGTAAGTATTTGTTTATCCAATATAGATTACTTGTAAAGTAACTACAATGCACCAAGTGAAACAGTTTATAAATTGCTCAATCATACAAGAGTCTCCATTATTATGATTATCATAGACCCGGAGTATACCAAGGCATTCTTTGTTATGTTGAGCATAGACCTGAATTACATACATCATAATCCAAAAAGATTCCTAATGAGGAACACATCCATTAAGGATGAACGATCAAAAGAATACCAAAGAGGATCACCTTCCAATGTGAAGTTAAAAAGAATCCCAATGTGGATGACACAACATCAATCAAACTAAGCATTTGTACTCCTAAGTAACTAGGTCATAAATATTGAAACTGTTTTCTAGTATATCTTGATGAGGGTTGAATTTAACATACAATCAGATGTAGGGTAAAATCATCCCAATACACTCAAAACCTGATAATCACTCACTGTTTAAATCAATCATTAATACCATGCATGAGTTTAAGTGGATCACAATATCTGCAATCAACATTGTCTTTGTCTATGTCTATTCTCAAACTCATTCAAACAACTCAAAGTGAATTTAAGACTAGTATGATCTCATGTTATGTGCAAATGATTCATGTCCAAATATGAAAAACATTAATTTAGTATATAGATACAGTGATATCTTTCTAAAAGTTTATCATACAAGCAATCAAAATTGGACTTTGATAATTTCCAATCTAATAAATTAAAATTTTTGTCATTTTATAAAACATTTTTATCAATATGTAAAAATTTAGGGGGAGAAAATGAACATGGAGATATCAATGTCACTAGAACATATGGACAATCATACTTGTTAAAATTTAAAATATTGTATTTCGAATTTTAAATAAAGCTAAGTCAAGTAAGCACCCAAACACAGTAGTGTGACACATATGCATATGCATTGTATTACACAATATTGCTTATGAGTGATATTTTAGCATCCATATATTGAGCATGTTAACATTTTTAAATTTTAACATACATTTTAATTCAAACAAATTTTAGCAAGCAAAACAATTTTTTCCATCAGAAGAAAAACAAAACAATTATTTTAGTTCGGAAGAAATTTATCAAAAATTTTGCTTCGGAAGATTAACAAGCATAATTTGGCTTAGAAAGCAAAACAAACTAGTTTTAAGTTTGAGAACTATAGTCACAATGGAAACACAAACATACATCAACTGTAGCTAAACTAACCATCACAGTATACAAAATACACCAAGTGTTTGTAGCGGACAAACACACATACATCCACTATGCACTTGTGAATAGTCACACTTCACCGGGCATGACTAAGAATAGTCATCCATTGTAAAAACATTACAAGCTTACACAGTGTATGTACACAAATAAACATATACTGTACATCACCATCAACATTCACAGCACATGACAATAAGTCATCCGGTGTGAATATCATAAACATTCAAAGTCTACACAACGCATGAACCAAATGGTCATCCGCTGTGTATAACAAAATAAAACAAAGTGTCCACAGTTTTTGAACAAATGTTTATCCGCTGTGAACAACCAAACATTAATAATCCATAGCATACGATATTATTCCATTAGCTATGAATTTCACACAAGTGTCCATAGTGCATGAACAAATGTTCATCCGCTGTGAATAGCAAAACAATCATTCAACGATCACACAACATATGAACAAATGTTCATCCGTTGTGAATAATAAAACAAACGTTCAATGTCCATAGCACATGAACAAATGTTCATCCGCTCTAGAAACAGTGATCAACCACAGCATATGACTTTTAGTCATAATTTGTGAATTTTTAAAATATTAAACAAAGTTTGCACAGCGTATGACAAAACTGTCTTCCGTTGTTAACCCAGAACAAACAAAGGATCCAGAACGCACGACCAAGTTGTCATCCCCTGTATACTCAATCAAATAAAAAAAGGATCTCAGTGCATGACCAAGTGGTCATCCGCTATATACTTAGTCAAACACTCAAAGGGTACACAACGTACAGTTTAATATTGTATAGCAGATGCAGTGTACACACAGCGCATGCGTAACTCATAGCTAACAAGTTAAAATTTAATTTTAAGTTTACTGTTTACACAGCGGACATACGAACTGTATACACAACGGACATTATTTTATCTCTTCTATATATGGTGCAACACTTGTGATTTTTTTCATTTATGATGAGAGAGAGAAAATCAAATTTTAAAAAACGTTCAAAAAATTTGCTAAACCCTTAAAACCTGTTTGATCAAAAACCAAATATCTATTTGATTCTACCACTGATTGTTGATCAAATAGGTACAACATCAAGAATCTTATCAACATATAATCTTTAAAACATCTATATCTTAGATTTTGAGTCTAACATTATCATGACCTAAGTTGAACAATGAACCAAGATCAAACTTGAATTTGCTATTGTTTGAAATGAAATCAAGCATTTAACACATGTTTAACAACCTCGTCAAATGTATTAGGACTATTTTTATGAAGAAATTTGATTAAGTGTTCATCAGGTTCATTAACAGTCAGAATGTTCTTGCCAAAATCACACAAAAACTGATGTTTGATCTTTGAAAATGTCTAAAATAACTTAATATGTGTCAAAAATTGGTAAACATCTTCAAAAATCCATAACAAACATATATAGAATCAGTTAATTTGGCATGGCATTGAACACACAAACATTGAATGCATATTCATTCAATATGCATTAAATGACCTATTTTGACTTTAAAAAGTTAAACTGAAATTATGATTAAGTTGTAATGAGATAAAATTATTGTATGATTTTGAACAAAACTACTATTTATGATAAAACAAACATAAACCAATACAATTTGGTTCAGAACAAACTGAATAAAAGAAGATTTTCATGACCAAATTTAACCAAGCAGTTTACTTTGAATAAGTCAAACTGACTTAGTTAATAATTTTAGTCAACCATAGACTTTAAATAAGTCACAAGTGTTAAGCATACATATAACATCATTTCATAGAAAACATATCAACTTAGTGAATACTTGATCAACATTTTATAAGTTTAAATATCATACATCATCATTACACAAGTTACTAACATATTCCTCTTCTTTATTTTATCACGTAGTGAATACTTGATCATAATCTCTATGCCTTTCTCAATCTAGATTCTCCCAAGGCTAGAAATTACAGAGACATGATTCAGGCAATAAAACAAACAAGTCTGTTCCATGTTATGACACCTAGGCCTCAAATATATGAGGATCACATAGTTCAATTTTGGACTCATGCTTATCTAGAGTAGAAAATTGACCAGCAAGTGTAGTATCTACTGTGCATAATCATCAGATCACCATCACTAAAGAGATCATAAGGAGAGTATTATAACTAGGATATGAAGACGCCCAAGGACCAGTAAAATTTGTGAAAACTATGTGTTACATGTTTTTAGGCAGATAGACTACGTTGGTACCATTGAGAGAAAACGAATCAAGAAGTCTTACATGTGTGCACAGCTTAGATTTCTAATGCATAATTACCAAAAGACTATGAAGAATAGAAAATTGGCTGGGATGCCACTTCTCTGAGAAGTTCATGAGCCACTGCCAGCATCATTGCAAGAAGGCCATTCAACTTTCCTGCTCAAGTGCTAAAAAGGATGATCTATAATTTGACGTAGGTGCGAAACAAATTTCACATGTATCCAAGGTTTCTGAAAATGATCATTGATGATGTTCTACCAAACATCCCAATGGAAGGAGCTATGTTTGAGCCTGTTCACTTAAATGAACATGTATTTAATAGGATCAAATCAAGCATATATCATGGTAAGGAAGTTGTTGTGCCACCTTATACGATCAACCATGACCTTCCTATTCCTAATATATCTTTAAGGATACTTGGTCAAGGTGACCCTCGCATCCTCTTCCAAAATGTGATTCACCAAGATATAATCATACAGCCTGCTCCTATCATTGAAGAAGAAGAAGCTGCACCCATACAAGAGTAAATAGCTCAGGAAGAACAAGTTGCACCCATCCCAGAGCCAATCAATGAACAAGAAGAAGCACAAGAATATGAGCATTTTCAGTTTGAGCATTATTTGCCATCTCCACCTCAATGCCCATCTGATCAACAAACATTTTCATATCTTTTGATAGATTTTGATGATTCATTAGGTGATCAAACAACTGGATGAGAAGAGATTGGTACTTCTTCAGTTCAAGAACATGCACAAGAAGAGCAAAACACTGCTTATTCTGATAAGAGTGCAAATCAAGGCAGTGAAATTCCCACTGAAGAAGAAATAGAGTATTCAAAAGTGTATCTATTTACTGAGTATAATAAGCTCATAGAAAAGTGAAACAATAGAGCTATTAGATTAAAGGAAAAGCTAAATAGAAAACACAATTAAATAGAAAAGCTTGAAGCAGATCAAATAGCCCAAAAGTTGATTGTTCATTTTTTTGAACAACAAGTCAAACAATCAAATGAAGAGGTAAAGATGAAAGAAAATGACCTCAGTAGTGAAAGGCTAGATATTACCTACTTAACTGAGCAAACTAATTCAAAAGAATCTAAAATTGATGAATTGAAAAAGATTATTGAAGCTCAGAACAACGAGAGCAAAAGGCTAAATAGAGAATTGGAAGATGTGGATCAACAAAGCATGAATGTGGAAGAACATTCATATGATCTTGAACATGAGATGAATGAAGAGTTTATTGATCAATAATTATCCAATATTAGAGAAACAATCTCTAATGATTAACAAACAGAACTAGCTGTTATCATTCTAGAAGAATCATATTCCATGGATCAATTATTTAGTGAATCCAATCCATTTTAAGACATACACTAGTCTCCAATTTTAAGGGAACACTTTCACGCTTCTAACCTACAAATAGCAGAAACAAGCATTGTGCTTGTCAAACAATTAATAGAAAAACAAAAGGATCTGATCATATAGTTTATTAAGTAATTAAATGAGAAAACAAAATCATCAAAAAAGCAAGTATCATCATCTCAACCTACAAAAAACTTATGAAAGAAAGAGAAAAATATTGTACTTAGCATCCTTATTGAAGGGAAAACAGAAAGTTCAAGAGCATGATGAACCTCAGTCTCCTCCTTTGAAGTTGATAAAAGTCAAAACAGAACAAGTAGAGGATAAACCATAACCATCAAGCCCTAAGGATGCTCTTGAAGAGGGTGAAATTGATCAAACACTTGAGCAACAACCTATTATTATCTTAACTGGCTCTGATGAAGAAGAAGATGGTGAAAGAGATGAAAATGAGAACATTCAAAACATACAAGAAGTCTTCTCTGATGATCCTGAAACCTTAATGTTGGCAGATCCTTATCTCGGATATAAGAAATGGCAAGAGAAATATATAAGAAAATGTTAGCAAATGCCTTAAAGCCAAAATCATCGAATGTCACCTAGCATCTTCTCTGTCAAGCTATCACCAAGGACCTCCTGAGCTACACCCTATAGAAGAGCCTAGGCAATTTATGCATCGCAGACTATGGCCAGAAGGCAATGAGGTCAAGGAAAGGATCAATGACAAGACCAATTTTGTCAAGCTATATGTCAAAATTACACTTGCTGCTAATTCCAATGAAACAAAAATTATGGCATGGAAGTATGATGAGATTTAGGATGCATTTTTAATCAAAAGAGTATCTGGACTTGTCCTGTACTTATCATACCTATCCTAAGTGGAATCTTTGAGCTATGAAGATAGATTGGACCTGATGCAGTTAAGAATGGTCAATCACACTAACAGTCCCTAGGATAAAGAAATAAAAGAAATTTTGACAAGTGTCGGTAGCGGATGAAGAATTGTCCACAGCGGATGACCAAGTCTATGCAGCAGATAAAGAACAACTTCCAAGTGTCTACAGTGGACAAACAATCACACACAGCAGATGAATAAATGTCCAAAGTTGATAAACAGTCCACAACGGATGTTCAATCCACAACAGATGAACACTCCACAGTGGACAACTAACAAGACATATACAACAAGTGTTCACAGCGGACAATATCCAATACATAACAGACAGCTTATTCATCATCGATAGCGGATGACTTAGCATCCATAACAGATAGTCTAACATCCGCAGTGCACGACTTATACTTAGGATTTTTAAGGGTTGTTTAGTAATTGTAAATAATTTTTGTATAGGCTATAAATGGCATACTACCCTAATACTTTGTAAGCTTTTGAAAAATCAATACAAACAATCTATTTATTATCATTCAAGCATTCAATCACTAGCAATCAAACACACACAAACACATACTGATATCATAGCATTAATAATGGGTTTCCGCACCATGATTATTGTTTGTTGAATCTGATATAACAATTTGTTGTCATATTCATTGAGAGATTTGAAATGATCCTTGATGGAATCATCAACATCTCACCTTTTTGTTGCGTTGTTTGATTTTATCACACTACAGCAAGCTTCAGTACTTTGGAATCATACCTTTCGTCCGAGACCAAATTTTCTTCCGAATGCAAGTTTTCACTTGTCTTCTTTTCCAATTTGGAGTTTCTAAAAGGAAGAGATTTTCCTTGTAAAGTTATCTTCTTCTTCTTCTCAGATCTTTTCTTCTTAGACATATGGATAGTACTTTTGAGATTGTATATGCAATCCTTGGCGAGATGAGAAGTACTACCACACATGATGCAATCAAATGGATTCGTTCTGAGAGTCTTATTTTGAGTAGGAGTTTTGGTCCAAGAGCTCGTTTGAAGATGCTTTTGATGAAGGTTTAACCCTAAAATCCAAAAGATATCTTTGATTTTAATAGTTTGTAGACCAAGTAATGATGAGATATGAACATGTTGGATCGGTGTTGGTTTCTCAACACAAGTTTTATCTCACAAACTCACTAAGTCTCACTTGATTGATGAAGTAAAATCTCTAACTAAGTTGATAATAACATAATAGATTAATGAGCACAATAATACTTTTCAAGATACTTGTATATATACTACTTCTCAACTCAGTATTACAAGACTCTTACAAGCATGGTTTGATGAGTTACAATAAGAAACTATATATAGTACTATCTACAACCGGTTATACTTGGATGACTAGCTGGAATTTACAACCAAACAAATACTACATTGGTAGAAGTAAAGCATCTACGATAAAATACTATCCTAGATTAGGTAGTCATGACTGGTCCATGACTTACCTTTTGTCGCCAACTAAATATGGCAACTTTACTAATTGATAAAGGTCAACAGTGGACTAAAGTATTGTCAACTATATGTGCATGGGAAAGTGTCGTGTAAATTATTAGAGGTTGCAGCGGATGTCAAACAACCATACTTATATCCATCGGTTCATAGTTGGTTCTTCCGATAGTAAATGCCTTCGGAAGACTAAGTTCTTCCGAGGCCATTTATACTTCAGAAGAAACAGCTTCTTCTGAGACTTCTACAAGCCTTCATGACTTTCTTCTGCGGAAGACATTCCTTGGATCTTCTAAGTGTGAATACTTTAGAAGAGGAACTTCTGAGTCTTGGAAGACTTAGTTCTATATTCAGAAGTTCTTCATATACTTCAGAAGTACACTACTTAGTCTTGGAACACTTAGTTTTCTTTCGGAAGCTCTTCATACTTTAAGCTTCGAAAGATATTTAACTTGCCTTTTTAAGAGTTACTTTAGTTTCAAAAGACTTCTTCAATTGTACTTTAAAATTCTTCTAAGTTTTGTTTTAGTTGCACCAGCCTTATCTAATCTAACAAACTCCCCCTAGGCTGATGCTACAAAAACTTCACTCCCTTCTGCTCCTTAAGGTCCACTTTCCCCTAGGTAAATCAAGGAATGCATCTCCTGTGAGGGAAGTGGAAGAGCCATCAATGTACTTTAGCTTAATTGACTCTTCATCACAAGAAATGTCACTTAAAGATATGCAGTTGATGAGCTTCCTCTTGATCTCCTTGAGTTTTTCTAAGGTTAGGGGCTTAGAAGGTTTAGAATATGGTTTGGGTAGTGATTAGGTTCTGGTTTGGGTTTTGGGTTTTGGGTTTTAGGATAGGTAGTAGTGGTAGTTGTTAGAAAACAGTTGGTGAAGGTGTGGGTATGGCTGATGGTGTGGGTTCAGGAGTGTAAGGCTCGGTGGTTGGTTTAGTTTTGATGGGGAAGGAAAAAGGTGTGGGCAAAAGTTATGATGTTGGTTTGGGTGCCATCCTCTTAACACTTGGTACTTAAGGTACCTTCTGCCTTCTTCCTAAGGGAATATCAACCTTGATGTCACTGACATATCGCTGTAGGGTCTTCTCTAACATGGGACCCACTTGCTTGCCTATGTAGCCGTAGGATGTGGGATAAATTTTCATCCATTCCTTATCTCCCACCGTCTTAGGAGCTGCAAGTTGTGCTTCTTCCTCCTCCTTCTGCTTCTTCCTCCTCCTTCTGCTTCTTCCTTAGCTTCTCCCTGGTAGTCCTCTTCCTCTCCTAGGTGATTTGACCTTGTTCTTTGAAGAAAAGGAAGAAGATCGTATCATTCTCATGAGCTGCAAGTTCCTCCTGAGAATAGCCTCTAGACTAAAGAAAGGTTATCCATTCCATCCTCTCGCTTTTCATTGCCTCTTCCTTATTTTCCCTTTTTCTCCTCCTCTATGGCCAACCTTGCTGCTTCATCCTTTTCCTTTTGAAGCAACGTTTCCTTCTCTTACTTCATAAGCTCATCTAGTGGGAGTAGAACTATTTCTACATTGTTTACTCCCTAATTAATGAGCTTGTCCTGCACTCTCCTCTTGTTGTTGATATATTCTTAAGCGGTAGTTGCTGCTTGCAGCTAACAACTTCCCTGTATCAACTCTTCCCTTTTTCTTGAGCTTTTCCAACCTTTCCTCCTCTATAAGCTCCTTAATAGTGATATTCCTCTTCCCTTTAGGATCTGAGGAAGATTCGCATTTTGGACTCATGCTTAGAGGGTTCTGGTTGGGGAGAGTGGGGTTGGACTTGTGGTATTTGAGGTAGGGGAGTTGGAAGAAATTCCTCACTGTTTACCTCAAAAGGCTAGATCAAGAATTACCTCTATGATATACAGGTCATCGGATAAGGATGATAGTTCCATAATTCCTTTCGCAGCTTGAATTTCTTCTTCAGAAGAAACTTGAACAACACTACCTGTTCCTTCTAAATCGGTTGCTGGGGCATGAGTCTATATATCCCCTTTGAAGTTAATCTTAGGTTTAGTAGAGACCTTAGGTTGACTAACTTCCTCTTTAGAGGTAGGTGGTGCACTTAGTCTTAAAGTTTTCAGCTCCAAAGTAGGGAACAACTACATCAAGGGAGGGTTGTTCTAGGAGGAGCTTATCAGAAATTTGGTCAGAAACCTGTTATGGTACAATAAGAATCCTTGGGTCCACTTGAATGGTGATGGGGCTGGTTGAGGAAAGATGGTTACAAGTTGTTGCTGGCATCAAGGGAAGTAGTTGTTATGGCAAGGCTGGGTTCCTCATGTCTTTGTTTATGTACATTCTCCCCTTTTTAGTAGCATCATCTTGAGAAGAAGAGGAGCTGGAAGAAGAAATTAAAGAAACCTGATCATGTGCATGGTTAAAAGACTTCTCACTTTGTGTCTCAGCTAGTTGAGCCTTGAGATTTGCGATCTCAAGTTGCTGAGTGGCATACCTTTCTTCTAAAGTCCTAACCTTAGATTCAAGTTTTGAGACTTTAGAAAGTAGGTAACTAATTATGAGTTACAGACTACCCTCATCTCTATTGAAGAATCATAGGGAGATGAGATAACATACCTAGTATGTTCATCATCATTACTTGTAATGGTTTCTTGGCGGCCTGGATTACCTTGTGTACTAATGTGACTTTCAGAGTCATCAATGGGCAAGGTTGCCATAGATTCAGTCCCACTTATATTACCACTATCCTGAGAGGCTAACAAAACACTCTTAGTAGTGGCTGCTGAATCTACATGAGTCACCTCCATTCCGATTGGACTCACCTCAGTTTTGGCTAGCTGATATGGGATAGATAACAGGGGTTCCCTGGGGCTCAGTTGATCTGGAGTGGTGTCGTAGATCAACATCATGGCCTTGAGTGTACATAATATCATCATCAGTTCGGGTTAGTAGGTCAAGAAAGGATATAGAGGTTATTTCTAATGACTCGGGACCTTAGTCAGCACCTAATGGTTGTCCTGCAATAGCAGATGAGCCAGTGATGTTGTCCCTTTTTGGCTTCTCAGGGAAATGTTGGAACTAACCCTGAGGGTTTATGGCTTGGGTAACGGGCTCATCAGGTTGAGACGAAGGAGATTTAGTACTGATATTGAGGTCAAATGAGGAGGATGGTTGGACCTCTAACTGAGTGGGAGCCCTGAGTTCTACTTTAGCCATTTTGGTTTGAATAGAAGGGACTTGTTCAATTAGAATAGATTGAACAAGGGTTCTTTTAGATTGTCTCTTGTATGTGATTCTGATTGGGTAGGAACAAGTGATCAGTTATGTAGTAGTGGTGTCTCGTGTAGGTTCATCACCTGCTATGTTTGCAGGGATGTCACCTGGAGCCATTGGCTCAAGCATACCTAGAAGGAGAGCAGTGAACCTTTTAGTAAAGTTGGTGGACACCGTCTTTAGCATTTTGAAGATGTCAGGCCTTATGTGAGGGACAAGTGGGACATTTTTAAATTAAACGCTTGTCCTAGTCAAGCTCACAATAGATCGTGTGTTGAATAAACCTGCGATACATGTAGAATTGATCCCGGATGAGAATACCTCGTAGATTGTTTAGCATAAATCTTGAGTAATTCTAGCGGAGGACTTTCACTAATTCATGAACTAGGCAGCCAACATCATATAGGCGCCTTCATCATGGAGTTCCAGATGCTCCCTGATGGTGGTTTCACTAATGATGATCTCCTGTCCACAGATCCTTGATCTGATAATCCTTTCATCATTGAGCATGTCACTTTTACCATTGGCCCAAAATTCGGCCATGTGGTTTGAGTAGATGGTGGGATTAACAGTAAGGGCAGTAAAGTATGTAGACTGGGACAGAAATTGGACGATAATGGCAAAGTCAGCATCTCTTGAAAAATCAAGGATGGTGACATGATTGTGTTAAGGATTCAAAGATATTGTTATGGAAGTACTATTGGATTGAAGGAATTTGAGAGTGAATTAAGAAGAAAGTTGAAATTTAGGGCTTTTATAGTGGAAGAAATTAACGATAGAGTCGGAAGTATTTAAATGGTGCTTAAAAGTCAAACAGATAAGGTGAAAGGACAGTTTAAGTTCCAATTTGACAGAGGCTGTAAGATAAACCATTTAAAATATTTCCAGAATCTTGAATAAAATCTTATTTTTTACAGAGCGTGGCCTAAATATTTCTGTTACACCGTAAAGCTATTCTTCCGAGAGTAAAATTGCTTCCGAGAGTAAACACTTGTGTCTCTCAATACTGTCTTCTAAACCCACTATTACTTCTGAACCAAATTATGTCTTAAAGCCAAACTGTGCTTCCGAGAATAAAGTGTTCTTCCAAGAAATGAAGTTAGTAACCTTCGAAAGGGAATTTGATCTATGATTAAGTTTTCTTCCACAACTAAAATTTCTTTGGAAGAGAATAAGAATGCTGAGGAATATGCCTTTAGAAGATAGATAAAGATATCTTCCGAGGGTAAATTTCTCTTCGGAAGAATTCATACTTAGAAAATTTGATAAAAAACTTTTTGTAACAGGGCTTAGATTGTATAAAGACAATATAGACAAAACATATTTTCAAAGGATTTTCAAAAGAGACTGACTAGTCAATGTTGATCATCCCAATAGCCATAATTAAATACATAAATTTGTGTTCATTAAATGCTTTGGTTAACAAATCGGCATATTGTTCATTTGACTTAACTTTAACAAGTTTGAATAGGTTTTTCTCATTATTATCTCGAAAGAAATGATACCTGATGTCAATATGCTTTGTCTTGGATTGCTTGACTGGATTTTCAATGATAGAAATAGCACTCTTGTTATATATATGGATAAGAGTCTCTATGAAGTTGAAACCATAGTCTAAAATCTTATTCTGATTCCATAGTAGTTGAGCATAGTAGATTGCAGTAGCAATGTATTTAGCTTTAATAGTTGATGTAAAGACACATGATTGATTCTTGCATTGTCAGGAGATGATTCTTCCACCAAGAAAGTTACATCCTCCTGATGTGGATTTCTTGTTAATGTTGCAACGACGATAATCGATATTGGTGTAACCAAAAAAGTTAAAATCCTTATTCCTAGGGTACCAAAGGCCAAGTTTGGGAGCTCCTTTGAGGTATCTAAGAATTCTCTTGATAGCAATTAGGTGAGACACCTTAGGAGCAGTCTGATATCTTGCACAGATGCTAGTTGGAAACATGATATCAGATCTACTTGCAGTGAGATACATCAGAGACCTAATAATTACCTTGTACTGATGCTGATCAGTATCCTCCTCCTAAGAATCAAGACAAAGATTGTGATTTCTTTGTATAGGTGTCTTGGCTGGTTTACAATCTTTTATCTCAATCTTTGTAAAATGTACTTGACATACTTAGATTGATTAATGAAAAACCCTTCTTCCATCTGCTTCACTTGAATCCAAAGGAAAAAAATACATATTTCCCATGGAACTCATCTTAAGTTTTTTTCTTATGATTCTTTTAAAGTCTTTGCACATTTAGTAATATGAGGAACCAAATATGATGTCATCAACATAGACTTGTACAATAAAGATATCCTTCCCAGACATCTTTAGGAACAATGTCTTGTCTATGGTGCCTTTGGTGTAGCCATTCTGTATAAGAAACTAAGACAATGTCTCGTACCATAGCCTAGGTGCATGGTGTAGCCCATAAAGAGCTTTGTCTAGTTTGGACACATATTTGGGGAGTTATGGATCTTCAAATCCAGGTGGTTGGCATACATAGACTTCTCTGTATCCCCATACAGAAATGCACATTTGACATCAATTTGGTGGACTGTGAAGTTCTTGGATACGGCAAAAGCAAGGAAGATTCGCACAGCCTCAAGTCTTGCAACAGGTGCAAAGA
>BJCN01104713.1:450-12525 GCA_018326445.1 Flaveria brownii
TAAGGTCAACCATATGAATGCGGAAGGTATCTTGCAGAGGATCAGAGTAGACAGCAAGTGTCAGTCAGATCATGCTTTGTCCACTGGTTCATGCTGTGTTTCTTCCGAAGGTAAAATGGCTTAGGAAGAATAAGTTCTTCTGAACCATTTTATACTTCGAAAGACATAGTTTCTTCCAAAGCTTTGTCTTCGGAAGACTTTGTCTTCATTCTTCAAAGTGCTTTACTTCGGAAGGAGATCTTCTATATCTCGGAAGACTAAGTTCATCCTTTGGAAGCTCTTGGAAACATCACCATATAAGCTTTGAAAGTTGCAGCAATTTCCTTTGGAAGATGCAACATTACATTCGGAAGACTTCTCTTAGTTTGCATAGATTTCTTCTAAGTGTTGTTTTGGTTGCATCAGCCTTAACAGTTCCAACAGTACCGGTAAGTGGGTCAGTAAAGAATATGGGAGTTATGCCTAATGACCTGGGACCTTGATCAATATCTAGAGGCTTAGAGCCTATTATTTGGTTGTCCCTTATAGGCTGCTCAGGGGAGTGTCGGGTCTCGACCTGAGGGCTTTCAGTTAAGGTTTGGGGCTTATGGGATTGAGACTTAGGAGACTCAATACCCATATTGAGGTCAATGGAGAAGGATGGTTGGAGCTCAAATCGAGTGGGAGCCTATTTTTCCACTCTAGTCCTTTTGTATTGAACAGGGGGAACTTGTTCAATCAGAGAAGACTGACAAGGGTTCGCTTTGGACGTCTTTGATATGTACACTTGATGGGATGAGGAGGAAGAGTTGGTAGTGAAGTGGTTGTTGCTGGTGTGGGTTCATCACCTGTGGGGTTTACAGGGATGTCACCAGGAGCCATTGGCTCAATCATACCTGGAAGAAGTGCAGTATGTCTTCCAGTAAAGTTGGTGGATACCCTCTTCAGAACTTTGAAGATGGTCGGCCTCATGGGAGGGATAGAAAGACTAGTTGCACAGACAAGCTTCTCTTGATCCAGCTCACTATTGATTATATGCGGAATAAACCCGGGATACATGTAGAATGTCTCCCATTGAAGATTTCCCTGAGGTTATTTAGCACAAACTTGGAATAGTTGAACCGGAGGCCTTTTACCATCCCGTAAACTAGGCATCCTAGATCATAGGGAATTTCATCCCATCCCCCGGATTTTTTGGATAGACAGTGGAGAACAATGTGAAGCAGGAACTTCCAGTTGTAGGAGAAGTTGAATTTGTAGACCGTTGACCTACTTACATCTCCACCATAACCTATTTGGGTATAGGTATCCTCCAAATCTGATTTCAGGAATTCAGTAGGTGAACCCTCATCATGAAGCTCTAAGTGCTCCCTGATGGTTTGTTCAGATATGACCAACTCTTGGCCATAGATTCCTAACCTCATAACCCTAACTCCATTCAGGGTGTCAATCTGACCATTAGCCTAAAATTCGGCCATATGGTTGGAGTAAACAGTGGGGTTAATAGTTAGAGTGGTGTAGGAGGTGGACTAAGTCAAAAACTAGATGATTTCAGAAAAGTCGACATCCTTTGATGAGTTAAGGAGCTTGACTTAGTTGTGTTGAGGGTTTAGAGCCATTGTTGAAAACGTTCGGGAAGAGTAGGGCTAATTTCGGAGAGTAAGAGTGAAGATGAAGAACACTTAGGGCTTGCAAATGGGTAAAAAGATTAATTAGAGAGGTCAGAATTATTTAAATATGGTAAAATGGTGGATGGATAAGATGAAATGATAGTTTGGGGTATGATGTAAAAGGGGCGGTAAGGATCAGTCATTTAAATTTTTCCAACATCATTAAGAAAATCTTTACCTTTTTACAGAGTGGGGCCGAAAGATTTACGTTACAGAGTAAAGCTTTCTTCTAAGAGTATAAGTCTTCCGAGAGTAATATCTTCCGAAGCCAAACTTACTTCCAAAGGTAAGATAGTCTTACTTCTGAGAGTTAGAAGGTCTTCCGAATGAAAAGTTTTATCACTTCGGAAATAGATTTGATAACACTTTGAATGTTCTTCTGAGGCTGAAAACTTTTCCGAAGATAATACAAGTTTAGAAAAGTTGCCTTCGAAAGATAAACAAAGATTTCTTCCGAGGGAAAGTTAATCTTCGGAAGAACTCATACTTAGCAAATTTTGGAAGAAATACCATTTGTAACAAGCCTTAGATTGTTTGACATAGACAAAACACATATTTAAAAGGTTTTTCATAGGAGATAAGTTAGTCAATGTTTATCATCCCAATAGCTGTAATAAGATATTTAAATCTTTGTTCATCAAATGCTTTTATGGACAAATCAACATATTGTTCATTTGAGTCAACTTTGACTAATTAGTTTTTTCTCATAAATATCTCTAATGAAATGGTACCCGATGTCAATGTTTGTCTTTGAGTGCTTGACTGGATTTTATGTAATGGAAATGGCACTCTTTTTGTTGATATGAATAGGTGTCTCCATGAAATTGAAGCCATAATCCAATATTTGATTTTGAATCCACAGCAGCTCAGCATAGCAACTATCAATAGTAATGTACCCAGCTTGCTAGGAGATTATCCTTCCACCAAGAAATTGACATCCTCTTGATGTTGATTTCTTGTTGATGTTGTAGCCACCATAATCACTATCAGTGTAGCCATAGAGATTAAAATCTTGATTCCTAGGATACTAGAGACCCAGCTTGGCTCCTTTGAGGTATCGTAGGATTCTCTTGGCAGCAACTAGGTGAGACACCTTTGGAGCAGCCTGATATCTTGCACAAATGCAGGTTGCAAACATAATATCAGGTCTACTTGCTGTGAGATACATCAGAGATCCAATACTTGCCCTATACTGATGTTGATCAGTATCCTCCTCCTTGGAGTCAGGACAAAGATTGTGATTTCTGGGTATAGGTGTCTTTGCTGGCTTACATTCCTTCATTTCAAATCTTTCTAAAATGTCATTGACATATTTAGATTGATTGATGAAGAACCCATCTTTCATTTGCTTCACCTAAATTTTAAGGAAAAAGTCCATTTTTCCCATGGATCTCATCTCAAACTTCTTCTTCATAATTCTTTCAAAGTCTTTAAATATTTGGTCATTTAAAGAGCCAAATATGATGTTATCAATGTAGATTTGGACCAGAAAAATGCCTTTTCCAGTCTTCCTTATGAATAATGTCTTGTCAATAACCATTCTTCAGGAGAAACTGAGACAAGGTCTCATACCACAGCCTAGGTTCTTGGTGTAACCCATAAAGAGCTTTATCCAATTTGCACACATAGTTGGGATGATGTGGGTCTTCAAATCCAGAAGGTTGGCACACATAGACTTCTTTGTCTATATTCCCATATATAAAATAACACTTGACATCAAGCTGGTTAACTGTAAAGTTCTTGGATGCAGCATAAGCAAGAAAGATCCTTACTGCCTCAAGTCTTGCAACTGGTGCAAAGACATCGGTGTAATCCATTCCTTCTTCTTGAGTGTATCCTTGAACTACAGTCTTTCCTTGTTCTTCATAATTAAGCCTCTTTCATCCTTTTTGTTTCTGAATACCTACTTTATGCCAATAGGTACTTGACCAGATGGTAGTAGACATAGGTTCCAAACCTTTTGTCTCTTGAATTGAAGCAATCTTCATGCATTGATTCAACCCAACTACTATCCTTCAATGCTTCTTCTACCTTCCTTGGTTCCATCTATGAGAGGAAGCATGAGTACAAACGGACATTTCCATTATGAGTTTGTCTTCTTGTTCTCACACCTTCAGAAACATCTCCAATGATGCTCTCAGCTAGGTGAGTGTTGTGAATCCTGAGCCTAGGGATCACATCCAATTGCATGGAGAGATCTAGATTTGAAAAGTTCTGCTCAAGATTTGAACACTTGGACCAGCTGGGGTTTCACATTCATTCAATGAGGACTGATTGAATGAAAGAGAAATAACATCAACAACCTTTTGATGTGGAGCAGTATTATCAGTTGCCTGTTTTTTCAGATTGCTACTTCCATAAGCTTGGTGTTCTGTGGTTGAGTTGTCACTTGGTGAGTTTTGAGGCTCACTTTTTTGATAAGTGGCTGAAGCTCCACTTGTCATTTTGCTAGGAGCTTAATTTTCAGCAATTCTTGGAGAACTTAGAAGAGGTCTAGGTAACTCAAATAACTGATCATCATCTAAGCCATTTTGAGTTCCTGTTCCAGCTAAAACATTCTCATAAGAAGGTTTAGAGTAGTTTGGTGTTGGTCCAACATGATAAAAAATCAGTGCAAAATGATGAATAACACTTAATAATCCTACTAAAATAAGACTCAAATAACAATCTAAACAATGGTTTTCAAAAGTATAAAAATGATAACCAAAACCATAATCATAAGAACAAAACAAGGCTCAAAGATGATTAACAAAGTGATTTCCAGCCATAAAGTAAATAAGAACATAATTGCAAAGATGAATATTCGTATTAGCGTTGTGCAAAACTTGCATATAAAGTTTGATCATTACAATATATAGGCAGTTTGTAGTTTTGCTGATAGTTTCGCTGGATAGCAAAGCTGTCCTGACCAGGGCTTAGTTTCACCCGGCTGGGAAACACAGTTTCCCTAGGTACCTAAGTCGACTGACTACGAGCGAAACAATAGTTTTGCTTGTAGTTTCACTGGGTCATAGAAACTATTCTAAACACAAAACAAACTACAAAATTACATAATAGAAATAAACTAACATTAAACCTATTACATATGTAACAAAATGATCCTAATAACTATGGTAAGTCCAACCTACTCTTGATCTTCAATACTCCCCTAGGTTGGACCTGACCGGCTTGATCTTGATCTTTGATTCTCTACTCCAGCCGGTTCATCAAATCTAGATTTTTCTGACGTTTCTTGTTAAGCTCCAGCTACATTTTCTTCTTCCGCATGTGCACTTGCTTGAAGTAATTACTTTGCAAGATACTGCATATCCATCCTGGATTCGTCATCTTGTATAACATTATTGGTTAGCTCCCTGACTTCTGCTCTCACTCCACGAGCTTTGTTAGCCACCCTCATAAACAGCTAGCTTCGGTTTTCGTTTCAGCTCTAGCTCCAGCCTTTATGTGATTTTCACATAACACCTTCAAGTCTTCATCACCAAACAGAAAGACTTTCATTGGATCAAATAGTCTGATCACTTGTTCACCCTTTAACCTGATCACTGGTTCCCTGGTATTGTTGTCATAAAATCATTTATAAGGTCTTGTAGCATCAGGGGAAGTGGATTGGGGACTCTAACTCTGTTCACTGTTTTGGCTGTCTTCAACTTTAACACAATCTTTCCCTTGCTAGTGGCCCGATTCAAGTCTTTCTTAGATCTCCTTCTCTCCGGCTTCATATATCCAAAAGCTTCAAAGTTGTCATCTAAGCCCTTCTTAATCTTCTTCTCTAGCAACATCGACCTCTCACTCATTCGCAACTCAAACAACCCACTTTCTAGAGAAGGAGAGAGTGTAGAGAGAGAAAGTGGAGAAAAGTGAAGATTTGAGGCTTTATTGATCAAAGGATTGAAGATCTGCATTTTTGGGCATCAAACAACAAGAAAAGAGCATGAATCTAGGCAAGATTCATCATCCAAACATCACTTTAGATCATATTCAAATTCTAGGGTTTTGGGGTTTTGAAAAGTGGCAAAGAATTATAAAAAATCATGTTTTTATGTATGAAAACATGTAAAAAGCTTAGATATAAGTTCATGGATGAAAATCTAAGGTTTTGGATGTAAAAAGTTGAATTTTTAGGTCAAAAACGGGCTGAATCGTCATTTTTATGCGTCCAGAGAAACTGTGAGTTCTTTCAGGGAATCTGTAAGTTCGTCCAGAGAAACTGTCAGTTCTTCCAGTGAAACTAGCAGGGAAACTAGCAGTGAAACTAGCAGGGAAACTAGCAGAAAAACTAGCAGCAAAACTAGCAGGGAAACTTGCAGCAAAACTAGCAGGGAAACTTGCAGCGAAACTAGCAGGGAAACTAGCAGCAAAACTAGCAGAGAACTAACAACAAAACTAGCAGGGAAACTAGCAGCAAAACTCATAGAGAAACTAGCAGCGAAACTAGCAGAGAAACTAGCAGAGAAACTACCACCGAAACTAGAAGAGAAACTGTGAGCAAAACGGTGTAGAAAATGATCTATTTGCATGTCAACTTATATGCATACTGTGTACTGTGAGCATACTTTAGGTGAAGTTATTTGCGGAGACCAAGTGAGTTCTAGATCCGTACTTTATAAATGTTTTATCTCTTTTTGGCCTAGTATGCATACCTATATTACGTATTCTATCAACCAACCATTTTACATGTAGATATGACTTTTCTATGATTTCTTGTGATGTTCTGACTCCTTGATGATATGATGATATGAATGCCAAGTTCATTAGTGAACTTTGGATATACAAGGCTAATATTCACTACTAGAAACAAAGTTTGGGTATAATGCATGGATATAATAGGCATATGGAATGACGGTTTGAAATATGCTACCAGTTCCCGTATAGACACGTATACGTATTATTAGTCTTATCAAGGTTAATATGCTCGCCCAAGTTAATTTACTTACCCGTATTAGGTTGTTACCCGTATTTGTATTACCCATATTAGGATGTTTGTGATCCATATTGGTATGTTATACTAGTAGGTATGTTACCCGCATAAGTACACCCTTCAAATTAGTATGATTACCCGCAAAGGTTACTATTACCCACATTATTGTACTTTGAGTGTTTTCATTAAGGGGTTCTGATTAAGCGTTGACTAGGATTCGACAGCTATACGATGTGATTGTTTCTCTATATAAAGTATATGTGTTGATTTCCATGAAGTGTTATTTAATGCGCCAAGTTGACTGGTAATGCTGGTGATGTAGTGTAAAGTATTACTTATGATAAAGTGGAACATTAATTAATAAAAAGAATGACAATGAATATTTCTCATTGTTGATGAAATGTGAATGTATAGACTAAGAGTTTATTGCTTATCATGTAACGTATATATGTATAACTAAAGATGTAAGTGAAACTTAAAGAAATGTTATTGGGCTCATAACGTGTATCTTGATAAAGTAAAGTCTTACAAGCAAATGACAGAGGAGGGTTGCATTTGTTGTGCCCACATGACAGTAAGGCTCGAACATGCTGGTCAGTAAGGCTTGGATTTACTTGACAATAATATCCTGTTTGGGTACGACAGTAATGCCTGGATTGGCATGTCGGTAAAGTTCTTTGTTTATCATAGGCACCGATAGTAACTGGGACTTGATGGGTAAAGAAGAGTAATAGTTAATAACTAAGCGAAAATCTTAATGACAAAACATTGACAAAGCGATAATCTGTGTATACTAAGTTCTGGTATGTGATGATTACTATCGAATTGTAAAGCTAATATATCTTACAAAAAGTTATTTAATAAAGTAAACCTTAAATTCACTCAGCGAAGCTGACTTTTTATGCATATTAGTCTAACAGGTGAGCCATAAGGCTTAGAGGGATGGGAGCATGGATCTAAAGCTTCTTGGAAATCCAAGACTGGCATCCCTGATTTAGCAGATTGTTAAATTTTCCTTTTAAAATTTGCTTGATGTACTTAAGACAATGTCAATGTTTTATTTTAATTATGTCGTAACGGCTTGAAACTTAATATACTTTTCCGCTGTAAATGTTTATTTAAATGAATGTTTTAAATCTACGTTTTTGCTGTGAACGACCAACTGTGGGGCTTCTTGGGATCAGGGGTCTTACATCGTGGGTGAATACGCTGCAGACTCTAATGGTGGTCGTGGCTCTGGAGTAGTGTTAAATTATTGAGCATCACCAAACATATCATCATGCCCTTGAGTCCTTGGTGGTGTACTTAACACATCTTCAACAACAGGCATAGTAGTTGATGTTACAGTGGTTGATTCTGTAACAATCACAGGTGTCTCTAAAGTCGTAGCCTTGCTTACTGTGACTGGTGTATCAGATACTAGAATATCAACACTCGTTGAGACGGTGGTCATTGGGGTCTGAGGCTTACACAACACTCCTCGTTCTCTACCCCTCCTACGTGGACTATCAGTTTCAGACCTTTTTCTTGCCATCCTCTTCTTTCTCCTTTGAGTAGATGGAGAATCCTTAGGAGGAAAATCAACATCTCTTTCCTCAGCAGTGTGTTTGGTTGGAGTTTCTTGCACTCTGAGTTGTTCTTGAAATCTTAAGGAACATTCCCGATCTAGTCACTGTCCGTCTCAGTTCCAAAACTATGTCAGGAATCAATCTTAACATCTACTAACATACTAGCTCCTTGAGAACTTTCTAGCACTTATGGGCATTACTAGTAGATGAACTAACTATATCAGGTTGAGGAGCCACATTCTCCTGTTGTTGAGCTTCTTCCTGACACCATTCATCAAATCTACGTAGCTTAGCAAAATGAACACCATCCTCGGCATTTCCTCTTGCTCTCATCAAGTATGGGAATATGTCTTTCTTCATCACCATAACAACATAGGTCAATGAATTAGACAATGCTAGCTAAGGATGGGCAACATTCACCATCATCGGTATAAATATAGGGTACATCACAAACTTCTTCCCCACTGTAGCAATGACATTTTTTTGCATGTGCGCAAACATGGCTTTGGATATGTTGTATGGTAGATCATCAACAAGTGAAACCAGCAGGAATCCAAACACTGCACTTAGACTATCCATCCCGCCCTTTAGGTTGCTCAAGTAGTGGATCACCATATGAAATAAATATTCCAAAATAGAGGTAAATATTTCTCCTCTTAAGACAATCTCTCGCCACGTTATCATCAATCTTAACTGGTGCATTCGGCTGATCCTCCAATAATAAGACACCGTTCTCCTTGAGCATCTCTCTCATTGGCTGTCATCAGCTAGAACTTATCAACCACATCTGTGTAGATAGTGGCATTAGTAGTAATAGCATAATAAATCCGAGAAGTCTTAATTCATCTATCAAAGATCTGAATAAGGCTTTATCTTCTGGAACATCTCTAAGAAAAGCTACTGTATTATGGTTTTTGTTAAAAACAATTGTCAAGCCATCTAAAGGACAATTACAAACAAAGAATGATTAGTTATTTAGTCATAGTGATTCCAGACTTAGAATAATTTTGGAAATGAGAAATTTTGAAAAGTTTACAAATTTTAAACCTTTCACACATAAGCAACTATTCACATGCGAATAATTCAAATTCAGGTTAAACTTCTCACACGAGAAAATAGGTAAACGCATGAAAATGAAATTGACTAGAAGTCAACTTCTTGCATGACAAGTCCATTCTTCATGCGAGTAGTTCTGTGAGAATTTGAAGCGCTTGTTCAAATTTTTCATACTTATCGCTTGCGACAAGTACTGATTTTTCAAGTCTCAAATTAAACCATTTCAGAGTGCTTTAACCATTGCCATATGTTTATTAAGCATCTATTAAGGTTTTATTATGGTTTAATATGTTTAATTTTGTTAAATTTTATGTGTATGGGTTCTTCAACTCTCGGTCATGAATCAAACATACACAAAACTAATCTATAATCATCAAAATACCTTATTAATCACTATAAGATCAATGGATGACCATAATGAACTGGTGTATCAAGGTAACAAGTATACACCTTAGAAAAATTTTGAGAGAGTGAAATGAAAGGAGTTTTCGTGTGAATGGTGAACTTCTCGCACAATTGTGCCTTTTATAATAGACTGACTTCTCGCGTTATAAGTCTATATTCGCACAAAACAACTTATCGCATCCTTTCAACTTCTCTAATGCGAGAAGTTCAATTTTCTTTAAAATTTTTGAACCTTTTAACTTTTCAACTTTATTTATTTTTTTTGAGCTTTGATTTATTATATTTAAGCACATGTGTGACTAAGTGTTAATAACTAATAAAAAACCTAAAATTTTGTAAAACTTTTTGTAAACACAAACCGAATGTAAAAAACATGAATTTTAACAAAACATAAACAAAATAAAAAAACAAATTGACATTCAATTTCTACTTATCACTTAATCATTTTTTGTACATTTTCAATTATACAATCATATTTCTATTAAAGCGATCATTAACATCATCCAGTATTATTTTGAATAAGACTGGTTACGTTGATTGTTAATATGTTGCGTCAACCTTAAACTTAGACATTAATTTTTACTTAGACACATATTCTACGATTTTTATCTTGATATTATTAAGTTATATGAAGTCAGTAGATCCTACAATCAATAATCCTGTAGTACCCTTATCCAGCTTCAAGACACTTTTGAGATTTCAAGACACCCCAATTTGACTTAAATGTTTTACCACTATGTGAATGCAAGGATCGAAACAGGAGTTATCAGGTTAGATTGTACGAATAGTGATCGCGGAATTATCACTACTCGTTGTATAATTAATTGATAAAGAAATAAAAATTGTAACATTAATCAACGAAGAACAAATCAAAAAAATGTAAAGCAAATGAATGTAATAAATGAACAAACAATTAGATTCAAATGTCTTCTATCCTTCTCATTCTTGGCTTTTCCATCCCCAAAACCAAACCCACCCATGCATTCTCAAACACTTAGAGTTTCAAGGTAATTGTGCAAAAACATTCAAGTTTAATATTTATTTCCTCTTTTGGTAAGCTACTATTTTAGATTTCATGCATCAAAACATACATATTTACACCATCATAGTTTATATAACATGCACTATACCTTTTTATTCTAACACATTCCATGCAAACAATGCATTAACACAAACACATACACACACATATATAAACACTTACTATAACATAAAATAACACTTATATGATGGAGTTCTTCGTAACCCCTTCATCTCGTTCATGTTTCATGTTGAAGGATTCATTTTTGTGAAGTTATATGATGATAGTGTGACACACTGGCATGTTCAAGGTGGTGTCCAATGATACAATAAAATGTACGAACCATTATCATCAACTTTTAAACAACGACAATAGTTAACATCACCATGTAAATGTACATGGTCTCATGGACACATATTAGAACCATAAACTTAAAGGTCTTCACTATATGGGTCATTAAAGACTCATAAAATGAAATATATACAATAAGAGCTAACATGAGATGTTTGGACTATTGGACTAATAACCGGCTTATATCTATGAATCATCCAATGATGCATATTCATACATTTACATTCATTATTTTATTTTATGGAATATTATGTTTCTTATAGCGTTACTTGCATTTGATGTATTTCACATACGATAAACTATCTTATAAAACATTTAAAACAAAATACAACGGAAACCATCATAATATTTATTTTAATCAAAAAAGTCGTTTCTCATTTAACAAGAAGTTTATATTAAAAAAAAGGAAAATTGGCAACGAACGGTCCCAACTTTAACATATTGGTAACCATTGGTCCCAACTTTTACATTCGTTAGGGACAGTCCCAACTATTTACTTTTGTGTTGTCATCGGTCCCATCCTAGCAGAATGTTAACTCCTTTAACTTCCTTCTGACGTGGCAATCCAGCTGTCGTCTACGTGTAAATTAGGGTACCAATGTTTCTCCTTTATTCAAGTGTATATATAAACTGGTTTGTCAGCCGTTAAAGAAAATCCACACCCTAAAGGATTAATCAACCTTCAATCAACCTTCATTACCTTCAATCCATATTCAAGAGTAGGTAAGAACTTCAATCGACATTCAAGAACATCGAAATGGCTTTTTCATCGTCTTCAACATTTGCTTGTAAGAAAAACTCTAAAAGGTTTAAGCTTGATTTAGAGGGCAATGTGTACTGCAACCATGATGTAATTTTAATTTTTAGGGTTGCTAGACCTAGAAGTTCTTAAAATAGGGAAGAGTTCTATGGTTGCCCCTTATGGCCGGTATTTACTAATTATCACGTTTTCCTTTTATTCTTTGCCTTAATACACTATGGGGCTGTTTGGCAACATCTGATTGAATAAATGCTGAATGAATAAAAGGGTCTGAACCAGTAAGAGGTCTGAACCAGTAAGAGGTCTGAACCAATAAGTGTGTTTGGTATAAATTTTCTTATAATATT
>BJCN01104785.1:0-13413 GCA_018326445.1 Flaveria brownii
AGATGTATGACTCAGTCAGATCTTCTGACTGGGTCAGCTTCTGACTCAGTCAACTCATATTGGGTCAGCACAATCAAACAACCCCTTAATTATTCAGAAATTGTCAAGTAACATCTTATATTATTATTTTAATAGCGTTTTAAGTTACTCGACTCAATCTGATAATTAGTTTGATCGAATATAACGGGGTAGTTTGGTAAATGTTTGGTTGGATTAATATCGAAGCAAAGCATCATGATGATATATGACAGTTGTTTGTTCTATTCAACTCGATCTGATCACACCCACACCCACACCCACACCCACACCCACACCCTCACCCACAGCCACTGCTAGTGTAATCATCATATAACATCTCGAGCTCTGCAACCGCCGCGCTACGGGAACCCAAACCCACGACCACCGCACCAGCACCACCAGCACCACCAGCACCACCAGCAACCTCCTCTTTACAAAAACAAAAACATTAATTCCACTTCATCCTTACGTACACATTCACAGGCCCCAAATAATCAACCGTCGTACGTTGTATTTTTAAACTCCGGCGACATGGGTGTTCCCTCGTTCTACAGGTGGCTTGCTAACAGGTACCCTAAAACAGTGGTCAACGCGGTCGAGAAGACGGAGGATCACGACGGAAGTCCGCAGAACCCTAATGGCATTGACTTCGATAATCTTTATCTTGACATGAATGGAATCATTCATCCATGCTTTCACCCTGAACAAGATGATGTTTTTACTCAACACGCATGTCTCTTCATCTTCTTTTAAGCGGTTTTTTTTTGTTTACATTATTTTTTAACTTGTTCTGGTTTTACAGGCGAACATCCCTACAACTTACGATGAAGTGTTTAGCAATATATTTGAGTATATAGATAGAATCATGAATGTTGTGAGACCCAGAAAGCTGCTGTATATGGCGATTGGTAAATCATATTCATTTGTTATTTCAAATTGAAATTTTAATCTCATGTACGTTCAACAGATGGAGTTGCTCCACGTGCCAAAATGAACCAACAACGAAGTAGAAGGTTTCGAAATGCAAAAGACCGTCAAAAACTCGTATGTTAAGCTTACATAACTGATGTTAAGCTTACATAACTGATGTTATTTATTAGTGTACGTAAGTATGTTACAGTTTACGTGAAACTAATTAACTGGATAATAATATGTTTAGGAAGAGGAAGAAGATAGATTGAGAAGACAATATGAGATTGAGTGTAGACATGTTTTCCCCAAAGTGGAATCGGATGTTTCTGATTCAAATGTAATAACACCTGGTACGGAGTTCATGTATGAGTTATCTAAGCAGCTTCAAAATTATATTCGTGTGCGTATCGAAAACCATCCTGCGTGGCGGTCGCTAAAGGTTTGTGATCACGTGCTTCTTGACAGAATTAATAAGGATTTGTTTCAATAATATTGATGTTAGCTTGCTCATGTGTTTTTATTGTTGTTTGATTATATGTATAGGTGATACTTTCGGATGCAAGTTCTCCAGGTGAGGGAGAACACAAAATCATGTCGTTTTTACGGCTTCAGCGCTCTTGCGAAGGTTATGATCCGAATACGAGCCATGTGTTATATGGACTGGTAAACGAAGCAACTTGTTACTACCTAGTTTATATATTTTCTTGAAGTATTGAATTATGCTATTGCAAATGCAACCTATCATATCATTTTCTCGTTATATATACGATTTTAGATTGTTTAAATTGACAGGTGTTTTAAGATCGAACTGGCTGGACTCGCATTGTGTTGTAATGTATATTCTGTATTATATATCCATTGCAGGATGCGGATCTTATTATGCTCGCTTTAGCAACACATGAAATTCATTTTTTGATTCTGCGAGAGGTAATCACATATATATCTCCTTTAATATTGTACATGATGGTTATTTTGTTACTTCATTCTTTGTGAATCTAATTTAAGTTCTGGTGTTATCAGAATGTTCTTGCTCAAGCTACACAATCCAGTAACACCAAGGTGGTGAAACTTAAGATGACTATTTAAAATGCAACTTACTTTTGTATGTTACTGAATAAACATGTTTTTTCTATATATTCTTTATATAGTTTGATTTGAACCGAGGATTGGAAGATACTGCTGAACAAATGAGCAACCTCGATGTTTCAAATGTTAGCAAGAGAAAGTCATTGGTGAAGAAGCCTTACCAGGTAACATGTTGAATGTAATTGAGTACCCTTTTTATAAATTATAGTGTTCATTTGTTTGTTTGTCTTCATATCAGTTTCTTCATGTCTGGATACTCCGAGAGTATCTAAAGTTGGATTTGAAACTGAAAGATATGCCAGAGAAATTTGTTCCTGATATTGAAAGATTGATTGATGATTTTATATTCATCTGTTTCTTTGCTGGAAATGATTTTCTTCCCCATATGCCTACGTTGGAAATCCATGAGGTTTGAATGCCTATTCTTTTTATCCAAATCCGTTTCGAAAAAATTTACGCATTGCCTTTTTTTAAAATTCAACGATTCTTTATTTTCAGGGTGCTATTGATCTGTTGATGCATGTGTACACTGAGGAGTTCAAGAATCTGGGAGGTTATCTCGTCGATGTTCAAAGGGTTAGTGTGGATAGTAAATAAATTCCATTTTCTCCCATGTAATAGTTTCAAATTCTAGTTTAGTATTATACTATTAAGTTTGAGTCTACATCTTTTGTGTATGATAAATTTGTTAATGAAAACAGATCAATGATAAGAAAGGATGTTACATAAAGTTGAAAAGGGTTGAAAAGTTCATCCTTGCTGTTGGAGAGTATGAAGATAAAATCTTTAAGAAAAGATCAGCTATTCATGACAGCAAGTTGAGACGCATACTTTCTAACATACAGGCTGCTGTATGTTTTACAGTTTAATTACTGGTCTTCTATATGTCACCGTAACTCATTTTATCATGTATATTATTATAAACATATATAGATTCTAAGTTTTGAAGTTACTTTTCCATATTTAGAGGTTAAGATGACGGTTTCTGCTACTAGGTAATTCATTAGTTGTTGAAGTCCCTAAAATACCTTTAAATTCCTTACAGGAATGTCATGAAGAAGAAGACTTATTTCCGGTGATGACACGTCATGCTGATAATCAGAAGGGCTCAGTTGCAGACCACAATACTAATCTGCTATGCAGCAGCAGATCACCCGCTAACGACATGCAGGTATGTAGATGCAAGTTATATTATCACGCACTGCTTTATTTCTAGATTGAGGGCGGGCCTTGGCGCAGTGGTAAAAGCTGTTCCTAAGGGACCGAAGGTCTCAGGTTCGATCCGTGGAAACGGCCTCCCCACAAAAATGTGGGGGAAAGACCGCGTACATCTTCCCTTAAATGGGACGGACCCTCCCTGGACCCTGCGAAAACGCGGGAGCTCTTTGCAGCACCAGGTACGCCCACTGCTTTATTTCTAGATTGTGTTTGCACTTTCTTTTTTAAGTCATATTTATAATTTTATATCATGTTTACTTTCTTTTTTGCTCAGATTGTTGAGAACACAAAAATGTTGAAGGAACAATTGAAGTTGAATACTCGTAACTCATCTGATTTATTCAAGAATGGTCTTGTTACAGATATGGTATATATCCTTCTTTCAGCTGTTGTTATTATGCAGACTGTTGTTTACAGTTATTGATTCTTGTTTAACTAAATCTTGTTAGGTGAAATTTGGCTCTCCTGGATGGAAAAAACGGTACTACAAATGCAAGTTTTCTGCTGAATCCGAACAGGATGTGGAGAAAACGAGGAAGATTTTGGTATATATATGCATTTCCAACTATTCATATCTGCTGTTTGATTTTTCCCAATGCGCAAATCTGCATTTTTTTCACTTCAAAAACATTTGATAATCAATAACAAGTGTCTGTTCTTTCAAAGTACTAATACAAGGGAATGTAGGTGAATATTATGCTTATGTTTTTGTAATGTATCTTTTTGATTTCTTCTGTAGGTTGAGAAGTACACCGAAGGGCTATGTTGGGTTCTTCTATATTACTTCTCAGATGTTCCATCATGGACATGGTACTATCCATATCATTATGGACCATTTGCGTCCGACTTAAAAGGCCTTTCCAGCACCAAGACGATATTTAAAAAAGGATTGCCATTCAAACCGTTTGATCAGCTCATGGCTGTGCTTCCTCCTACAAGGTGAGCTCTTGGATCACTTTTTGGAAAATGGTTACTGTTTGTATATGTATTTTCTGGATTATGGTGTTTACTGTTATGTTCATGTAGCTCTCATGCGCTCCCAACACCATATCAATTTCTCATGACTGATGAAGAATCAAGTATTCTTGATTTCTATCCGTCCGGTAACCTGATGATATATGATTAATTGTTTATTGTTTCAACTACATCATAATTTATTGAACTTGACACATTGTAATTGTGTGTAACATTCTATAATCATTTATTATGATACACAAATTACAATGCATGTCAAGTTCAACGCATTTTCTATGACTTGTAAAAGCACAATACATAAGGTTTGGTTTTCCGTCATGTATACGCAGATTTCAATACAGACACAGATGGAAAAAGATTTATTTGGCAGGTTAGAGGCTGATGGTATTAATTTTAATAGAAACAGTGCAAATGTGAAAGCAACCATGGCTCTTCCTTTGGTGACCTATGTATTTTTTACCTCAAATGTCCTTATCAAGTATTTTTAATCACTTTTTAAAGGGTATCTGCAAGCTACCTTTTATTGATGAAGATCGCCTTCTTTCTGCAACAAAGAAGATCGAGGAGGAATTAACTGTAAGTCCAAATATTCTTCATAGTCTGTCCCTTATCCATTAAAATTACATTATGTTTATAATTTGTTTATACTTAGGCGGAGGAAGCTAAAAGAAACTTGGGAAATTTTGATCAGTTATTTGTATGTTCATCTGAAAGTTTTGCTTCACAAATCATCTCTTGTTTCGAGCAAAATAACCCAATCAAGATTGATTCAAGCATAAGGTTGTAATATTTGTTTTTGAAATTCACTTCCCCATATGATTATTTCTTTCTGATGTATATTTTTAATTGCTTGTTTTATTACAGTGGAGGTATAAATGGTTTTGTCCGACCCAAGCAAGAGACGATGAAAGATCCTAATGTTCTGTGAGAAAATGCTTTATAGCTCTTTGTCTGTTTCATCATTTAGAATGTCATTGTCCTGTTTTTTACGTTTATTTCGATTCTGCAGATGTATGTATTATGAGTTACCGTGTTTTTCTGTGCATATCCCCCGTGTGCTCGCTGGCTCAACGATCCCTGAAACGGTATCCTATCTTCAGATGTTTTTGCTTGTCTGTCACAAAGTGAATCTTGTGTCATGAACATGTTGTACACTCGCATCATGTTGTGAACTTGTCATCATTTGATCCCTATTAAGTGGCTTAATATTTTAACTAGTCGATGTATTGTTGGAATTTTTATTAATAGGTTGTGAGTGAATCGGACATTGAAGAGAGACAACTATGGCATGACATCTATGGTTACCATAATAGCCAAAACAACAGGTTAACTGTTGAACTTCTATAGTCTCATATATTAAACGTCAACGCCTCTTTGGACATGCATTTATTCTCATTTTTGGTGAACAGATCTTTCAACCAAACTCAAGGATCTAATGGAAATTCTAGTGTTGGTTTTAGGAATTCACCCCCCAATGTTGTTATCAAAGGTGGCGGAAGCGGCTGGAACCCGAGAGGTCGGGGTAGAGCTCACCCCTCCCATCATGGTTCTGGTAGTGGTTCATGCCGAGGCTCAACCGGGGCTGTGAATGATCAAATTAGAGGCCAATCTTTGTGGAGGGGTGCTCATGGGGAAGGAACTGCACAAGGAAATGTGAATAGTTACTACAGGTCAACCGATCGTCATGCAAGATTCAACAGTTCAAATGGTAACTTATGGTCAGCAAGATCAACAGACACTGGTTCAAGTAGTAATCAAGCGTCGTATAGATGGGGCGAAACACAATCTAGGTATGGTCGTGGGGATGCCAACACTGGTAGCTGGCGAAGATCCAACTGATGGCATCTTGAGACGTTTAGTTTGCTTAAAAACTACATACCATATTTTTGGAATGTTAATGTGTACAGTTTTGGTTTGTGGTATTGTTAAAACTAAACGGCATCCATTTTGTATTAAAGGGGATGGTTAACATATGGGTGTTACTTTGCTGATTTGTCACCATGGAATGAAATGTTTTTGTCATTATTTTGTTGTGCTTTTATCAATTTTATGTTTACTTGCTGGAAAGAAAGAGAAATTTATTTCAAGGCTATGACATTTCTAGTTAAATACCCAGAAACTATTTCTTCTAATTTTACTCTTTTTATTTTTTTTTTTAGTTGAACAATAACATATATAATATATGTTGAAATATTACATCATGATAGCAGGTAAGCGGGCAACAAGCTGCGCCGCCACCCCTTTCTGAAACGATGGAAATATAATGCTAGTATTAAGACTTACTAGAAATGCCTGAGGGAAATTATCGACTGCTTTCATGTCAAGGTAAGCCTCAAAAAGTCCTTATGTTGCGATTCCTCAGAGTCGATGGCTCGGTCTAAAATGCTTTTAGATGTCACACTGCAAAAAAGTGAAAGACCAGTATGGCCAGTTTCTGTTTTTTTTTAAACAAAGCATCATTGTTGTGAAAATGAAAAGGCAACACTCCTTGCATAGACCCTAACATTATCGCAACATAAACATACACTAAAAGGAAATAAAAGATCGAATCACCTATGACCAATTATGAAACGGACAACCATATCCGTTTCTTCTCGAGCTGAACTAACTTTTCACCTACGAAATGTAAAAGATTTTCAACTGTTTGTTAGTCTCAAACTCTCAATGCACAAAACACTGTCAGCGAGTATGCAGATTGTGTTTCGAGATACGCACTTTGAGATGCACAGATTTTTGTTCAACAGTAGAAACATTTAAGGACGAAAGTACCCCTAGGCATCCATGTTTCTCTAACCAAATCACGCCTTCTTCTGCTACTAAAGGCAGTGTTAAACCCAATAACCGCAAATGCTTCTTTCCTTGTTACCTTCACAGAAACAGGTTTCTTTTCTTACAAATTGTCATATTCAAACTTCTTGGATGGGGTGTGTGAGAACCGACTTGCTGAGAAGCTTCAATGTTGCACGCTTGACTTGCTGCATCCATCTCAAAAACTTGCTTTTGAAGATGTGTGACGTGCATATTTTAAAAATTATATTAACTAGTTTTATACTTGTCCGGTGGCTGGGTCGTTTATGTCATAATATTAAAAACATATATCTTTGCATTCTAAACAAAATTAGTACTTGTAAAATAAAAGTAAATACATTTAACTTGTGATTAAAAAACTGACCAACTACACAAACCACAATACAATGAAGGTCATTACTCAGTTTTAAAAGAATCAAAACTACATGGTGACTTTAGAAGTTGACTTTGCAACCTATTTAAATGCATACACATTTACATCTAATGAAATCAGGACACAAACGAAAACAACCTTTCATCTAGGATTAGAAATTCACGTTATATGTATCTTTCCAATATCACATGTTACAATTACACATTCTCTTTTAAATATCCAAAAATTCCTATCAAATACCCCGTAACGCCTTAAACCAAACCACAATCAAGAATTTACAACTCAAATGATAGCATAGTCATCTTATATGTACACAAAAATTGATAACTATTCCCACACATGCAAGAGATCATGTTCAGCTCGAATCTGCAATAACAGAAGCCAAGATCTCATGTCTCTTAAGTTCTTGAGCTTTCCTGCGGTTCGACTCCAAGACAATAAGGAGCGCTGTGATGTCAGCAGGGCTAACCCCACCAACTCTGCTGGCTTGACCAATAGTTTGTGGTCTCACCTGAAAACAAACAGGCACAACCAAGTAGTGTCACCAAGAACTGAAAATGAAATGGGAGATAAGCATATGGAAGTTTTCATGTTGGATTTGATTTTATAGGATATTGATTTTCGATTAAAGTATCACAGCATACCTTTGATAGCTTCTCGCGTGCTTCATGTGATAAGGTTTTCATAGAATGATAATCTAAGTCGGCAGGAAGGGGCTTATGTTGTCGATGAACCATCTGGAAAAACATTATAGAATATGATATATGTATACACTAATTCACAAAAGATATGAAATACTTGTGTAAATTTAGATTATTAACCTGTTGCAACTGGCTGTGCTGGCGTGCAATCAAGCCTTCGTATTTGATATCAATCTCGATGCATTCCTTTTCCGTCCTTGACAGATCATCGTTTCCGAAACCATGTTTGTCAAATAGTTTGTATTCAATATGTGGTTTTTTGAGAAGGCCTTCAAGTGTTGAATGGTCCTTAACTGGTTGACCAGACAGAAGAGTAACTTCATTGACTAAGGCTTCACCTGTTTGAGAAATTTTTAGCTTTTTGTCATACAAAAAAATTGTTAACCTACTGAAAAACATATGATTGTTTCCCTTACTTGTAACACGGACACTTTTCAATCTTATTTTCTCCTGGGAGATTCGAGTTTGTTTTTCTTGGTACGCTGTCCATCTTTTGTCATCTATTAAACCAATCTCACGACCTAAAGGTGTGAGTCGGCTGTCAGCATTATCAGATCGAAGAATTAACCGATATTCTGACCGGCTGAAAAGAAATAAGCATTTTCGTTAGAAATGTTGCATTATTACAGTAGTTCGTTTTGAAGCGAATATTTATGGTAGAGCTGATAAGAAAAGTAGAATTGTGTGCCAGACAGAAAATAAAGGTGAAGACCAAAGATCAACTTAGGTTACTGAATACATAATTCAGTTAGTTAGATCAAAGTAGTTAAAGTTAACCATCTATACAGCTATAAGAAATATCATGGGAAGTAGTCATAATTGTATCTTTATCCTAATTTCCAAAAAAAAAAAAAACAAATTTGCTGAGGTCGAAAAAATTATTGATCAATAAGATAAACATCTCTCTTTATACTCACATTCTCTGATATTGCTGTCCTAAATTTAGCATAATTTAGTACATTATAGTACCTTGTGAGCATGCGGTAAGGCTCTCGAAGATCTTTAGTAACCAAATCATCAATTAAAGTACCTATATAACTGCTTTCCCTCTCAAGAACAATGAGGGGTTTCCCATCTGCATGCCTAGCAGCATTTATTCCAGAAATAATTCCCTATAAAGATGAATCAACAGATGAAAACCAATGCAAGTGAAAAAAAATAATAAACAAGTAACCAGAAAATACATGATGCCTAACCTGAGCAGCAGCTTCTTCATAACCTGTTGTTCCATTTATTTGACCAGAGAAAAAAAGTCCTTGGATTTTCTTTGTCATAAGAGACCTGGAGCACTGATGAGCAGGTAAGTAATCATACTCTACAGCATATGCTGGTCTCAGCATTGAACAATTCTCCAGGCCTGGTAATGTTCTCAATAGTGGTAATTGTAATCTTTCAGGTAACCCAGTTGAGAAACCCTGTAATAAGGTTAAACACAAAGGAAAAAAAAACTAGGGTCAATATACACACAATTACACATTATAAGTGGGTTATACATTATCTCCAACAGGTCAGACGGGAAATTCAAGTAGCTAAAAACCGAAGTAGGTCAAATGGGTTGAAAGTCACCTAAAGTAAAATACATCATTTAATTCAAAACTTAGACTATTATTGAAGTAATAAAATTTTTATAACCAAATTTGGCGTGCTAGTAGTTTATAATAAATAAATAATTTGACAAAGTATGTTAGGTCAGCTTACCTAACTGTACAAAAAAGTTACCCAACCCACTCATTTTGCCACCTTATAGTCTAAGCTAATGCATCAAATGATGATCTGCCAAGAGACATGAATGTGAAGTGGAGAGTCATTACAAATGCATTTTTAGAGATGTTGGGGAAGTATAACTTGATTTCCCAAAAAAGGGGGCAAAAATGGTGCATACAACACAAAAAAGGCCCAAAGTGGATAGATAATGCAATTGGAAAGCTCGAGACCTGCACATAGAGCTCAGGTACACTTCGACCTTCTGGTTCAAGAAATATTTGATGAGAGTCTTTATCTTGGAATCTCACAATCTAGAAAAAGAACGAACAACACATGACTCACGTAAAGATACAGGGATTATAAAGACAAAACTACATAATTATGGTGACCGTTGTTAAAAAGTAATGTGAAAATGAAATGATACTGTACCTTGTCCTCAATTGAAGGGCAATACCGAGGCCCCTTGGCTTCCACCCATCCTCCATAAGTAGGAGTTTCATGTAAGTTCTCTTTTATTAGTTGATGAGTGACTTGTGTTGTGCGTGTGAGATAACAGCACATTTGCTCCCGTTCAATGTGGTACGTTGGATCAAAGCTAAACCAATGTACCTGTTCATCACCCACTCATATTAACAACGTAACAAATTAACAAACATAAAAAAATCTTATGACAGTTATACAGGTATTTTTTTCCTTCATCTCCCTGTGATAAATATGAGATGGAAATATTTTCTAAAATAAACCTACATAAGAGATTAAGTGAAAAAACCTCTTCATCTCCATGTTGAGGCTCCAACAGAGAATAATCCACAGTGCGTGAGTCCACGCGTGCAGGTGTCCCAGTTTTTAACCGGTCAGTCTCAAATCCAAGCGACTGTAAATTTTCTGTAAGGCCATGAGAAGCTGATTCACCAGCTCTTCCAGCTGGCATTGATGTTCTGCCAACCCAAACTTTTCCACTCATGAAAGTGCCAGTTGTGAGAACAACAGAATCTGAATAGAAATTCATCCCAAAAAAAGTGCGAACACCTTTTACATCATCATTTGTTCCCAGTAAAAGGTCTGTTACCATTGCCTCCCTAATAGACAAGTTGGGTGTGCTGAAATTACAAAAGCATAGTTAAAATTGAAATATCAGAAAATTATGGTATCGATAAGCTGATAATTAATCAAAATTCTAAGAGAAAAGTTAAGCAAGCTTGCCTTTCTACAATCTTTTTCATCTCAATTGCATATTCTCTTTTATCCGTTTGAGCACGCAATGCTCTGACAGCAGGACCTCTAGAGACGTTAAGAACACGCTTTTGTAGATAACATCTGAACTATGTAAGCAGGAATAATCAATATGCTTAAAAGTTGAAATAAGATATGAAGTATTAATCAAAATATGACTCAATTCAAGAGTCAAACACACTCAATCCTGTGGATTTAGCGAGTGACACTAATACAGAAATTGAACAAATCATAGCAGTTTTCCTATTTTTCTAGAAAGGACAATTATTTTCTACACAGACCTTAAAGGAAGAGTGGCATTTCTTTGGAATGCAAATAGAACATTTTGTGAACACGATAAGGCTGACATTTTGAGGTGGGATGAGTGACAATGGATATGATAATAAAAATTAATGTCATAAAAGCCAGAAAATGGTAAAAGCGAAAGAAGATCACTAATAACATGTCCAGTTAGAGAGTGAAATTTACCTATCAGCCATCTTCCCAATTTCCCCACCTAATGCATCCACTTCATGTACTAGTTGAGACTTTGCAGGTCCACCAACTGCTGGATTGCAGGGCTGTACCAAACTTGTCTTGGTGAGAAATTATCTTGAAAGGGAAATTTATTGCAATGCACAATAGTATGCCAAGAATTTCAGATATTGTCACGTTATTCAATGAAATTGTAAACAATTTTAAACATATTTGATTAACACGCCAATTCGTCTTTACACTCTCCCTCATTTGTTGCTTCTTCCATTTGTGTACAGCTAATTCCTGAGTTCACAGACATTTTGTTCAAGATTATAACTTGAACAAACCTCTAAAAGATATTTAGGATCGGTCAATGGAATTAACTTTCGAGTAAAAGAAAGCTTAAATAAAGATCAGTTATCACACATTCATACCAATCCCAAGGCTTCCACAGAGAATAGCATCTTAACATTCAAGTATTTGACTATATGAAGATGTAAACAATGTAAAACTTCAGCTGCAAATTAACAGCCCAAACCAGGTGAAAACTGTGTCTTTAGAATAAACTAACCTGCCATGCAATCCGATCGATATTCAGTGTTAGAAGAAGAGTTTTTGCCCCTAAACGAGCAGATGCGAGAGCAGCTTCACAGCCTGCATGGCCTCCTCCTACCACTATTACATCATATGTTTCATCCACTGCTGCAACATGATTATTCCAGTCTACGAGGATTTTTCCATGAAGAAATATTGTGTCAGTATAAAGATCACAAACCAACATCTTGAAAGTTAATGGCTTATAATTACCAGATCATAGAATCAATAAAATGATTTAAATATTTCATATTCATATTGAAGTCCCTTAAACATTTATTGGATACCATGATAGTCACATAGTTCTATCTTGCCCTTAAAAAAATAAATAGGGCTCTCTGGTCAACTATACATGTTCCTAAACATGCGAAGTTCTTGTTTACTTTCAAGCCAAAGCAGACTTCAGAGTTATCTTATCGCTATGGTAAATAATGCACCAATGACCAACCCATAAAAAAAAACGATAAACGCCCATTCTTTAATTACAAAAGACCATATGCGGTATACGACTTGATGCAAAAGTTTTAGAACTAAGCATCCATTTATACTACATATCACCTCAATGGCGGGGAAAAAAGTTTCTTCCTCAATCTTTTCTTTCTGGTTCATTAATTATTTCCCAATCCAACTCGTTTTTATCAAATGTTTAAATCTCAAAGCTCTTTTGTGTTAGCCTTAAACCCGCATACTAAACAATTCATCCTAAGGAAAATAATCTAACATACAAATTATTATTTATTCAAATTCCCTTTTGGTTGATCATTGAATCAAACCATACACCAAGCAAACCACTCTCTGCGTTGAGATGGAATCATGGACATAGAGAGAATTTCAACTTTTTGGGTTCAAAAGGGGTACATTCCAACTTGAGAGTTACAGTACTCGATTTCAAGAGAAAAACATTGCAATGAAGACTGTTGAAACAATTCATATTTGCCATTAGAAAAGCACAAGTCTGAAACAAAAAGCCCGTTATAGGAAGGGATGAAGTATAATCATACCAGATAGCAAAATGAGAGACAGTTCAAAATGAAACACAGCTGTTTGATGAAATGGCTAGACGAAAAATCACAATAACAATTAGCCAGAATAATAATTCATACCTGATGAGCTCGAAGGAACAACCGAACAATGTCTTGGAGAATCGGTACGGAAGAAATTGAAGCAGATACGTGGTTTGCAGTTTCGTCTAAAGCTAAGAGTAGACGAGCGAGGAGGAAGGAGGAACGGAAAAATAGACAAGTGCCGATGAATTCGACTGATGTGAAGAAATGATACGCCGGCGGTGGCCATACGGTGGCGATGGTGGTGGCCGGTGGCCGGTGGCCGGTGGAT
>BJCN01104834.1:0-11289 GCA_018326445.1 Flaveria brownii
TGCGTGACTAAGGTATATATTATAACAATAACCGAATTCTGTTTATCAAGTAACACAAAACTTAAGATTTTTACATATAGGCCTCTGTTTTTCCCTTTTGTTATATTCATAAGGCACTTAATATACATATACATATGTACTTTGTTTACATATATGCTTCTGATATCACTTTTTACAAATAGATATTGCAGATAAAAAATATGTGTACAAATAGATATTTCACCTTTTGGTCTTGATTTGTTTTTAACGTGATGATAAATAGCTTGACATTTGACATGATTGTGTTTATTATGCTTTAGACTTCATATTTGAAAGTATAACCCACCTGTTCCCTCAATCTATGGATGTGGTAATTTATAACATTTTATTCTCGCTTGATTGCATATGTAAATGCTAAGAAGGATGGAGGCGGCCAAAGAATCTTCCATCAAGTGCATGCTTACAGGAGATTGTAGTCGTCTTTTGAACATTGCTGTTGTCGTAGAGCATGAAAACACCGTGTTTTGGTACAAAGCAAATATAAATATTCAAGATTGTCTCTCAAACAACCAAAAGCTTTATAATTTAAGCTAAATATTTTGAAATTTGAGTTCATGATATTTTGATTGTTTTAAACATATCTTTTTGCATCATAGGAATACAATTAACTCGAGAATAATAACGTGACTGTGTTACTGATTGTTTCATTCGTATTTGCAGGAGACAATGTATAGTTGCATCAGTACATGGAGGCTAGAAGTCCCCAAAGTTTAATCGATTTTCTTTTGTTACATAACACATATATGTTATACTGATTACTAGAACGGTAACATAGAGCATAATCAAGTGTTTGCTCTAAGCCTTAAAATGGTTACTGCAGACAGTTTGGGTTGTTTTTGATATGTAAATGTTTAAAATAGATCCAATTTCTTCGATAAATATGGTTCGAATGTTCAATACTTGACGCACTTTAACTCATGAAATCCGCTAATTCTCACTGTTGCAGGTGCATGTAGAAATTGGTTGATTGTACTCACAAAAAGAGTTGAACAACAACCGATATCTTTTATTAAAGGTGACACTCGCAATCTTCAAGTTTAGTAACATAAACCACATGTGAATGTGATACCTCTTCAAGAAATAATAACTCATAAATAACAAACATAGACTATTGATTTCGTTCCGGACTCCTACGCTTTTGAAGGGAGCACATGACGTGCTTAGATATCAAGTATATGGTCAAAATTTGTATAAAATCAAGGTGAAACAGTTGTACTAGATTACTATAAGGGAACATAGTAGTATCAAAATTTACTAGATATGCTATTGGTGCTTATTGCAATTCCAAATGCAAAACCAACCTGAATTCTTTACCTTCAGTTTTGCTTCTTTCAAAGTAATCATGTAATGTGAATTTGGTGAGTATTGAGTTTTTAGTGTTCTGTTAACATCATCAATATATGTAGGATATATGGGAGATTTACTGTTATTGTTTCTCTTTCCTTTTTTCCTTCAAAATGCGATAGCGTTAAATCAAGCGCTAAACGAATCTCCGCCTCAACGCGTGGGCAGGAAAATACTAGTTACTAAGTATATAACATTGCATTTATTCAACATGTACAATACTTAGTGAAGAAATATAATAAATACAAAGCACATGCATAAATGTCCTTTTTTGCATTAAATTTCTTTAAAATGTCCCTTTCAAAAAAACATTTTTAAAAAATCCCTTCCTAAAGACGCCTAAACTTACTATAGAGGCATCCAACCATGTGAAAAGTAAAAACAAAAAATAACATTAGAGGCGGAGACGACTATGACATAATGTGAGATAGACGTCGGAGCCTTATCTAGTAAGGACATTTTAAGAATAGTTTTTTCAAAAGAACATTTTGAAAAAAAAATATAAGAAAAGAAAATATTAAGAAATTTCCTCTTAAATATATGATTATAACGTTCATAGACCAGGAATGCGAAGACTTCAGGTCTACCACGGACTGTTTAATTTATAATATAAGTGATGCACCAAGGCCAGGAGGAACAGAAGACAATGACTTCCAAGTCTTCCATTACTAGTAAGTTTATCTCTTCATTTTGGGATTTGCAAATCATAAGTACATGCAAATGCTTTCTATTTTATTGTGCTTTTTAATATATACAGTTATTGTGGTTTTATGTTTGTAAGGCAGTTGAACTTGTGTGTTTGTAATAAAAAAAACTTATCTTCGTGTATGACTTTGTCATAAAGGTTATATAATCAGTGGCATAACATATAATAAAGGAAAGTAATGGAATATTTGTTGCTTCATTCTTGGGCTGCAAATTTAGCGTGTGGGTTGGGTTAATTAGGAAGATGAAGAATGATTATCGACCCAAGGGACAATGTGGTAGTTAGTTAAGCTGATTAAGTTTTATTTTGTGTTAACGAAAAATAACTTATAATTTGTTTAAATGAAGTGTTGGTCATATAATAAATCTTGCTCGAGAAACTTGTACTTTATTTAAGTAATTAACTTTTTCAAATAAAATTGCTAATCGACTTTTATGCTAAATCTAACTGGTTAAACTGTGTAACATTTCCTATAAGGTTAAAGGTTTTAGTCTTATTATAGACGTAAAAAATAGGATTGGAAGGTGCATGAGTTAATAAAAAACACACCAACTAATACAAAAACGCAATAAAAATAATAAACATATAATTATATACTTATAAAACTACTTTATATTTTATAGGATAGTAGTAATAATTATTTATCGAATTACATATCCGGTAAGACATTTTATTTGACTTAACCCTTTTTGGTTTGATTGGATTACAAAGGAACCAACGAGACATAATGGCAAGATCTGAGTCAATGTTTATAAAAACTATCAACTTTAAAGCTTATTTTCCTTTAACCATACTTTACTAATTAAGATTTAACATCCGTCGTTTTTTTTTATGAAATGAGGCAAAATTTGAGCCATTTTTAACTCTGCCGCCTCCGAGCCTCCACCAGGTCCGTTTTTTAGTGTATAGGACTATAGCCTCCATTGTTACCAGAAATTTATCTCCAACGAGTCAAGTGGTTCAGATTTCAACCTTCTGTTTAGTGTTTTGGCCATATAAGTAGTCCATGTAATCAAAAAACTAATAGTGTTAACTCATAGTTAGTAAGAGATCGTTAGAAGAAAATAACCTTAAAGTGGGTAGTGTCTGTAAACATTTAATTAGTTGAGATTAATTCTAGCTAATAAATAAAAATTGAGTTTATTAAAAATACAATAACCCTTTTTCATTTATTGCTATGTGTGCATTAGAGAACTCGATTGGAATTTGGTCTTGTGCTAGCGCATCACCAAGCTCAATCTCCTTCAATTGTATTGTCGCACACTCGCACCACTGAATGTTCCACCATCTAAACTTGGCCAACCCTCTTAGAGCATTTCCAATCCATGCCTTATAATTATGTGAATGTGAGTCCTTAAATTATATGGTATAGTTTTGAGTGGTTGTGAGTGGAGGAGAGAGAAAATGTTATTGTTCATCTGTAAATTTAAGGATTCACTGTTCAACCCTTATAAATTTTTTAATATTTTTGAAAGTGGTTGTGAGTGAAGGAGAGAGAAAAAGTAATGAAAAAAGTATAAAAATATATTATTTAATTGAAAGAAGAGAGAAGAAGTAGTGATTTTTAGTGTAATTATATAGATAAAGATAAGGAATGGGATGTGAATGCTCTTAGATATTAAAATACAAGTATTCATCACCTTTTCATCCGTCGTTAATCCTTCTCTTTTTATGTATTTAATGAAACAGGGCCCTGGCTAAATATAATATATTTTTTTATTCTTCACGACAACGGTCTCACAGCAATGCACACGTTTGAGACGGTTCCGCTTTTTTAATATAAAGTTTCAAATGTATGTAATGTCATCTGTGTTTCGTTTTTCTTACATTTATTGCACGAATTCACGACTACTCTTGGACTTGGTTTTTTCATGGTTTTAAACTTTAGCCGTAACGTGAAAGTTAAATGCTAGATCATCTTTAATTTGACCAGCAATTATTTGTTTGAAAACAAAATCGTTGATATTTATCCCATCAATTTGAATTTTGGCAACAGTTGGAATATCCCCCACTAAGTGATGAATTATTCAAACTTTCAAATATCGCCTTTGTTTGTTGGTTGGAGATGCCAATTTCAATTCGGTGACCACAACGCAATAGCAACGTCTAGCAACTTATGATCAACCACTTGTTTAACTTTAATAGGTGAGAAAATTGTAATAATCAAATAAAATGTAAATAAATTAAAATCAACTTTAAGTTAGCCTAATACTAAAACTCGTAGACCAGGTCATGTGAAGACTTGAGGTCTACCATGCCCAGTTTTGGGTGAGAAAAACAGTAACTTCCGAGTCTTTCATTACCAATAACTACTTATCTTTTCATTTTGGGATTTATAAATTAAATCAATTAGTTAATTGGTTCATCATAAGATAACATATATTTTCATTCACCATTTTTCTCTACAAAACCTTCTCTGGTGAATTGGGGTTGAAACATGGGGAATACTCACTGGGGTTTGGGAATACATCTTGTTTTCATATGTATCGTTTTAGTGACGATGGCGCGTAAATGTGAGGGTGGTGGAAATCTAACGGCTTCTTCATGTCCTGAGCAAGAGAGACTAGCACTTCTCAAGTTCAAACAAAGTGTTATAGATAACCATGGGATGCTTTCGTCATGGGGTGTTGGTAATGACTGCTGTAAGTGGGAAAGGGTCAGTTGTGATGGTATCACTGGAAGTGTTATTAGCCTTAAGCTCAGAAGAAATGTTAGGGAAGGCTACCTCCCAGCTGATCCAGACACCTTCTTGGATGTTGAAGACTATTATAGAGTTTTAGATAATGATGACTACTTAGTTGGTGATGAACTGAACTCTTGTTTGTCAGATTTGGTGAATCTAGAACATCTAGACTTGAGTGGGAATGATTTTCAAGAAAGCCGAATTCCAGCATTCATTGGATCGTTAAAACAACTAAGGTATCTCAATCTCTCTAATGCAGGTTTCAGTGGTAATATTCCCCATCAGATAGGAAATCTTTCCAATTTGAAGGTTCTTGATCTCAGTTTATCATCTTATAACTCACAGGAGTTTATGACAGATAACATGGCATGGGTTTCTGGTCTTTCGAAACTCGAGCATCTTGACCTGAGTGGAAAGAATCTTAGCAGAACACAAAACCTTGACTACTTGGTTTACAGAATTCCTTCCTTGTTGAAGCTAAAGTTGTCTCGTTGTGGGCTTTCTATGGCTCATCTTGGTTCTCGTCATCTTAACTCCAGTACAGAACGTGTGAGCATCAAACACCTGGATCTTAGTGATAATGGTTTGAGGGGTCACCTCCCTATCTTATTTCAAAACATGACCTCTCTAGTGTTCCTTGATCTATCATCAAACGGTGCTGTTAGTCTGGCATGGAGGTTTGAAAACTTGCTAAACATGATACATTCTGTATCTGATTTGCATTTGTCACAATGTTATATCCAAAAGGTCAACCTTTCTCCCACTAATATTAGTCTCAGTACACGCTCTAACATCCAACATCTGGATCTTAGTCGAAATGAAATTGAAGGCAGAATTCCATCTTTTTTAACAAACATGACTTCCATGCTATTCATTGACCTTTCATTTAATAGTTTCGATTCATCAATTCATGAACTCATGCCTAACCTTCTTAAGCTCGATATTACTGGAAATAACTTTAGGCGGATTGAGGATGTTGGAATCTGGAGACACTGTGACCTCAAAGAATTGATTGTTTCACGAAACTTTCTTGAAGGGGAAATAATTGGCCCGTCAACTAATGTATCTAAATGCTCTCAAAATGCATTGGAGATTTTGGATTTAGATGAAACTGAATTAAACGGCTCACTTCCAGAGTCCATTGGAAGATTAACCAATTTAAGACGCTTAGATCTATCGTTCAATCACCTAACAGGTCCAATCCCTGAAGCTCTAGGGAAATTAACATATTTAACAATAATACGTCTGAGATCAAATAGGTTTACAGGCCCCATCCCAGTATCTTTAGGAAAACTCACTTCATTACGAGTGCTTTCGGTATCTTCAAATTTGTTAAATGGGATCATTCCAAAATCAATTGGGCAACTTACCAGACTCCAGTTTCTAGACCTCTCTGACAATTCTTTACAAGGAGTTGTTTCGGAAGACCTTTTTACGAACCTCTCTATGTTGGAGTACTTGGGTGCAAATTCTAATAACGGATTGCTTTTCAAGTTTTCACGTGAGTGGATACCTCCATTCCAATTGAAAGGCATTGGGCTAGGTTCTTGCAAGATGGAAAATGGATTTCCACAATGGCTTCAAACTCAAAGGAAACTTGAGGTATTAGTGTTGTCTAATGCTAGCATATTTGGACCTCTTCCTGTATGGTTGCGTCTCATGCCCATGATACGCTACTTAGATCTTTCTGACAACAAACTCAGTGGTCCTTTGACGAACCTTCCTTCTGCATATGAGGTTAGATATGGATTAGGAGGCAATCTACTTTTGCAAGATAACCTTTTCACGGGGTTAATTCCAAGGTGGTTGTGCAAAACAACGTATTTGAAAGTTCTTGATCTTTCTAGAAATAGGTTGACTGGGAAAATTCCCAAGTGCCTATGGAATATGTCCTTGGCAGTGATTGTACTTGGTTCAAATAGGCTATCCGGTGTCATACCGGGTCCAGTAGGTCTTAATCCATCCTTAGAATGGTTACAGTTAAATGACAATAACTTCATTGGAGGGCTTCCTCGAGGTTTTATGTATTTCATAAACTTGGTAGTCTTGGATTTGGGTGAAAACAAACTCTCTGGAAAAATACCTGATTGGATTGGAGAAAATATTACAAATTTGAGTGCTCTTAGGTTGCATAAGAATAAATTCACAGGAAGAATTCCCCACTCTTTGTGCAAATCTCGACTGCTTCAAATTTTAGATCTCGCAAACAACAACTTGACAGGATCCATCCCTCATTGTTTTGGAGACTTGGAAGGCATGAAATCAAAGAACACTATGTATAACTATCATTTCCATGTGTCTGATTTCCAAAATATGATTCAAGTCCTTAAAGGTGCTACACTTGACTATCAAAAGAACCTGGAGCTGGTCATAAACATGGATCTTTCGAGCAATAAACTTGTTGACGGAATACCTGAAACACTAACAGCACTTGATGCATTGGTGGGTCTCAATTTGTCTTATAATCATATTAGTGGGGGTATTCCAAAAAACATTGGGAGCATGAAGTCATTGTTCTCTCTCGATTTGTCAACAAACAAGCTATCCATGGTGATTCCTCCAAGCATGGCAGCTTTGACCTTCTTGAGCCACTTGAACTTGTCACACAACAACTTGTCAGGACAAATTCCAAAGGGAAATCAATTGCAGACGCTTACGGATCCATCAATATATGCTGATAACCCATACCTCTGTGGTGCACCACTTGTAAACAAATGTTTTCCTCATGAAAACCCACCAACCACAACAAGCAAGAACGAGGACGAAAATACTAATGAGCCCAAGAAGGTATGGTTTTACTTGGACATAATATGTGGTTTTGCAACAGGTTTTTGGGGTATCATTGGAGTGTTGTTATTCAAGGAGCAATGGAGGCATAAGCTTTTCATGTTTTGTGAGACAACCATAGACAAGCTGTATGTTGCAGTCGCGGTTAGAGTTCTAAAAATGAAAAGAGGAAGGGAGGCTGCGTAGATCATTCGAAGTTCAAGTATTGTCCATTGCTTTCCTTAATAATGCAATGCTTTCTATTTTATTGTGCTTCTTAATATATACTGTAAATGTGGTTTTATATTTGTAAGGCATTTGAACTTGTGTGTTTTTAATAAATAGAATTATCTTCATGTTTGACTCTATCATAAAGGTTGTAGAATCAGTGGTGGGTAGTGGGTACTGCAGCTCCATTCTTGGGCTGCAAATTTAGCATGTGGGTTGGGTTAATTAGGGAGAAGAAGAATGATTACCGAGCCTAAGGACTATGGGGTGGTTAGTTTAGGGATATTTAAGGGGCTGTTTGGTAGCCTGTTTATGGTTGGAAAAACTTTTCTTATGTAAGTTAAGTAATGAACTTCCCAAATAGAATATCTAATTGATTTTTATGATATATCTAACTGGTTAATTTGTGTAACATTTCCTTTAAGATTTAGGGTTTTACTTTTATAGTAGCTGAAAATTGTAGATTTAAAAATAGGATTAGTAGGTGTATGGGTTAATAACACATCATCTAATACAAAAACACGATATAAATAATAAAATATAATTGTTTACTTATAAAATTACATTGTATTTTATAAGATAGTAGTAATAATTATTTATTAAATTACGTTATTCAGTGAGACATTTTATTCGGCTAACCTTTTTTGGTTTGATTGAATTACAAAGGAACCTCTGACCCATATATTAATCATCAGTAGCATATAGAATAGCAAAAGCAATCATCAAGATCTATTTTTTTAACCAAATGACACTAACCACGGAAATCATTTATACTTCTTGATCTCCCATTACATTTCACATAACGGAATCACATTTGGCATTTAACTCAGATTAAAAACAAAATTAAAACTAGTTACTGTCTTTTGATAAAGCAAGGTGGTCAATAGATCCAATCTTGATGAATGTTAGCAAGTGATTGAAGGGCAACACAACAAATGGAGAACACAGTAAAAAAATTGCCTAATAGGTGGTGACCAATTCAAATCTGCACCAACTTAAGTGTTCATCAATTGATAGTCAGAAAGATAACAAGGTGTTTGATCTCTCCCAACACCCTAGTCACTGAAACTTTTGAGGCCCTTGAAATTTGAGTCCTAAAGAAAAGGCTTTTCTTCTAACAAACAAGAGTCAACACTAATTAGTAATGCAATAAGTTTCGCACCAAACAATCCAAGAAAAATGGCGACAATAAGAATTCAATCATTTGTGTGAACAAAAAGAAAACAAATAAAGTAAAATACTCAACATTCTTAACATCGCAGTTATAACTTACTATGTACATATACAACAACAAAATAACGGCTTTCGAATGGGTACCAACAGCTCAATGTTGTATCAGATATCGTATATCCATCCCAGTTAATTCCTGGGAGTTTCCCATGCTCATAACCATTTTCTTGCTACTCAATGGCCTTGGGAAAATGTACAAACAGCTTAACAGGTTGTACCTAAGCCATCCAAAACATCTAACATGTCAGCATTTGTGTACCCTGCTTCCCTCCTGGGAGAGCTTCCCATACTTCTACTCGATGCAAAAACCGTGGATCTCTTCTTTTTAACCATCACGAATTCTTGACTTTTGCTTATTCCAGGAACCAACATTCTCCTTTTCATGACCTTTTCTAGAAGATTCCTATCTTCCAAAGAGATTTGGACTCTTTGGAGTTTACCGCTTGCTTTCAATCGAGATGGATCTGAACACACGATCAGACCAGTGCTGTTATTAGTAGTGGGAGGAGATCGAGAAGGAACGTATTTGGGGACCTTATCTCTGAATCTGACTAGACTTATTAGACGATGAAGCCATATGATCAAATCAAGAATGTATTGGTCCATTTTCTGTTTATCAGCATGATAAAGTGTCTGTAGGCGAATAATATTGGAACTGCCTGCTGTCTTCTTCCCAAACTCATTACTGTTTTAAAATAATAATCAGAAAAAAAAGTCATCCTGGTGAAAGATGAAAGAAACCAAGAACAAATAGACATTAAAATGATCTTTTTACCCTGTGTTTGCCCACTCGCCAACCCATCCAAAACCTTGATGTGCTCTGAAAAGACAAAAATTCAAAATTGCCACATTAATAGAATAGTATAAAGCATTAGTGTGAATAATATAACATCCTGTTAAAAGCATACTTGGTGGTATCTGTAGCTACTGGAACGAGCCACTGGAGTGTTTTCTCCATTTCTGCTTTAATTTGAGGCATTGTCATCTGAAACAATGCATTTCTCTTTTAAAGTGGCAAACTTTGTGAATATTAGAAGTAAATAAATAATAGTAGATATAAGGTGTACCACTTCTTTGGACTCAAGTGCTTGTAAACGTGTACGTAAAATTGTCTTTACATTTGCTGGCAAGCCATTATATAAATTGTCCCTAATATTAGGAGGCAGTGAGATGGGCCGAGCTGCCTGTAATAATAAATTTAAACACAAAAATATATTATTTAAACTGCAATAATCATGCTGAAGAGAACAAAATTAGAGTTCAATAAGCTTACAATGTTGTCCATTTGGGTGACTAAATTGGCATAGTGTAATGCAAGACCTGCAACGCCTAGTGTCTCCCGCTTTTTGTAAGATACCTTTTCATTATTCATTGAACTTGGCACTAAAGAATACAAAATAGAAGGGGTCAAAGGTTATTTTAGCAAATTATTCCTAGATATGAATGTTTTATAAACAAGTTTTCAATACCATTCTCTTCAAAAACCTCCACTATTGCTTGATGGATGAAGGTAACAATATCTACAAGCTTCTCCACAACCTGAAATGTATAAGGCATGATTAAAAAAGGTTGCCCATTATTACACAAAACACACATTTAATGGGAATAGGTATAAAGATTATCAATTCTTTGCATGAATATATGAAGAAAAAACGTAAATCGATTGATAGAATACCTCTTCTAAACTTTTAGACCAAAGGGATTTCTTTTTCAAGTTCCTCACAACCTTTCTTTGATGCTTTACATCACTATGTAAAATCGTGAGACTCTCTCCTATAATGGAAACAAAATCACATGTTAACTAGAATTACTAACCACATCGTAGCAAATTGGATCATTCAAAAGGCAACAAACAATTAGAAACTTAAAGATTGGAATAAAATTTAGTCTTGTTAAAAAGAGATTATGTGTCTAACCTTTTCGAGGAAGATGCAAGGCATCTACTTCTTCAATCTTACGTCTGTAATCCTGTTCAAATCTATCTAAAGCATGATACTCATGATATAAATCCTACAGAAAAGAAAGATGTTAGCATTTGTGAATAAATTGCTATACATTTCTGCATGATCTGATATTAAAAAGCATACACTGCTAGTAACTTACAGATGTATACTGAGCAAGATTGATGAGTTCCTGCATAGTGAATTCTGCATCTTCTCTAAGCTGTTTGTTTGTTATCATATCCAACTCCAATCTGATCCATAGTCAATCAATAAGCAGTTCGAAATTACAAATCTAAGTTGACGTTCACAAACAGATTTACCTAGAAAAGAAACGATTCAAATTATGCCAT
>BJCN01105178.1:2645-14937 GCA_018326445.1 Flaveria brownii
CTAATTAATCGCTTTGGTCGGTGGTGGCTTCCCTCCACTTTTCTTTGTGCTTATCCTGTTGCCCCGCTGGCCTTGAACAAAAAGAAAAACTCCTCTTTAACCCTCACCAGAGCTCACCATCATCCCCTCACACACACACGCACACACATCTCCGACAACGAGATCAAGCGATCCACCGAACCAACGATGTTCAGAAGCCAATACGACACGGATGTGACCACATGGTCTCCAGCAGGCCGATTGTTCCAAGTGGAATACGCGATGGAGGCCGTGAAGCAAGGCTCCGCAGCCATTGGCCTCCGATCGAACACTCACGCCGTTCTCGCCTGCGTCAACAAAGCCAACTCCGAACTGTCGTCGCACCAGCGGAAGATCTTCAAGGTCGATGATCATATCGGTGTCGCAATCGCTGGTCTTACTGCTGATGGTCGTGTGCTGTCGCGGTATATGAGATCCGAGTGTATTAACTATGGGTATACGTATGAGGCTCCTCTTCCTGTTGGACGTTTGGTTGTTCAATTGGCTGATAAAGCTCAGGTATTCTTCTGTACTATACACTTGTGTGTTTGTGTTGTTTTGTATGTGATTTGAAGTTTTAGGGTTTTGCTTTGAATTCAACTAGTTGTTGAATTGATCAGGGGAAATTACTTATGTAATCAAGAAGCTTTTTGTTTTAGACTAATTGTAAAGTTTGTATTAGGTAAAACAGTGGACACTCTGTTTGCTATATATGTATGTAAAATTTGAAATGTTATGGTAGATAAACATGTTCTTCAATTATATTGCAACCATCCAACAATTAGAAGCCACTAATAAGTTTTTGGAGATTAATGATGTCTTCTGTTGTGAGTAGTAAAGTTGAGCTCAATGGGTAGTTTACATGGCACAATACTCATATTTTGAAATTGAATCCTCGGGATTGGATTAAGTTGGGAAACAGCTGGAGTATAGCTTTCTACTTTATATGGAAAATCTTTTCTGTGTTTGTGTGTGTGTGATGCCTAACAACAGAGATTAAGGTAGCCAATGGGTACAATGGTACACATACTGTGATTATATGTTTGTAATTAGGTTAGTCTCCATTCAGCTTGTGCTCTTTGTCTTTTCTTTCTTTTTTGGGACTGTATGAAACTATGAATAATCTTGTTTGGTTCTTTATATGGACTATGGATCACTTGTTTGAGGTTATAGTGGAGTAGTCGTATGAAGTTCTGCCTGTTAATTGGCAATTGTTTGTCTGGCATTTGTTATATTTGAGCTACTAAACACCTGACCCTATGCAGGTGGTCATAACGAGTCTCACTAATTATGACTAATAACGAGACATGTAGAAATGGGAGTCCTAGATTGAGATAAACACCTTATCCCACTCCAAGTATTTGCTCCTTTGTCTTTTCTAATGTCCAAATAAAGCGTCCACTTAACAGAAATTTTTTCATGAACCATTGATTTTGAGTGCATATTATTTTTATCAGTTCTATTGCATTATGTTATAGATCTACATATTAAATTAGCTATTATGCAATGATTTTTTTTTACATTCTATTACATTCATATAAGATTTAAATGGTCTGTGTTATTTTTCCTAGTTTCTCAGTTATGTTTACATATTCTGTGTCCACTGACTTACAGATTTCTGTTAAGTAATGGTGCAAAATCAAGATGACAAGTATTATCCGTTTGTATATTTGTTGACTAATATGTAAAAGTACTATGAATCTGTTTGAAAATGTGAAATGGCATAATCAGAGTAGTCAGTAGTGAAGGTGCAATTGTAAAGATTGATTTTCAGACTAATAGAGAACCTGGGGGGGTAGAAAGATAACGGAGTTATATATGGAAACACCTAACCGTTCTAGAAGTCATTCAATTCACTGTTCAATTACTGGGACTGATAAAATAGATGCATCCTTTCTTATCTCTGAATCATTTTAATATTTTATATATACATTTAAATACTAGATAGATTGGGGGTAAACATGATAATTTTCTTCCTCAGAGGTCTTTCTATATCATTTCACCGTTGAGAAAAAGAAGCTGTCTGTACTCAAAACAACGTGGGCATAATAATGCTTTCACTGAAATTGAGATCAATTTTGTTAATTTGCTCTTTTTCATACTAATGGTTATAACCCTTACAAATCAAGACATTGCTTGTGTAAGAAGTCAGATTCACTAATCTTTATTTGTAAATCTGACCATTTTAAGGTCTCATTTGTCAAGCTATTAGAACCCTGTTCCTTGGATTTGGATCTTCCTGATCCAAGCATATCTGCCAAGTCTATATTATGGGCCTTCAGTTTCAAATTTTGCCTATCTTATGAACGTGTCAGTTTTTTTTATATTAGGATTGAACCTATTAAATGCAACCAGTTTCTAGACACAAATGAGTATTTGTTAGCTTGATTAATACATTAATGTTTGTTCTTGGATGACAGGTGTGTACCCAGCGGTCATGGAAACGTCCTTATGGTGTGGGTCTATTGGTTGCTGGTTTGGATGAATCTGGAGCCCATCTCTACTACAACTGCCCTAGTGGAAACTACTTTGAATATCAAGCTTTTGCCATCGGGTCTCGCTCACAAGCTGCAAAAACTTACTTGGAGCGCAAGTTTGAAAATTTCCCAAAATCTTCCCGAGATGAACTCATCAAGGATGCGCTATTTGCCATAAGAGAGACCTTGCAAGGTGAAAAACTCACAAGCACTGTATGCACTGTTGCAGTGGTTGGAGCAGGAGAAGCATTCAACATATTGGATCAAGCAACTGTACAAGCATTAATCAACGAGTTTGAGATTTCTGGAGAAGAAGCCCCTGCTACTGCGGTTGCTGCAGAGGAAGCCGCTGGTGATGCCCCCGCTGATCAGGGAGGAGCTGCTGCAGAGGAAGAGGCGGCTCCGATGGATATTTGAGGACTGCAGGTGGTTTCTTGATTCTACTGTTTGTTCTAGAATTTATATGGACATGATGTTGTTGGAATCTTTTAATTGCAATTTTCATTTTTGAGTTTATCTTTCAGTGGTGGGAACCTTTTCAACTCTTAATTAAGCAAGTTAATGACGTCACTTTGTCGTGTGAAAAATCTTTGGTTGATAATTTGATTGTTGAAGCGATGAAGATACAACCTCACCATAATCACAGTAACATAATTATTAAAAAATTACTCTTGATTTTGGTAGTAATATATGTAATTCGTATAAGTTTTAATGGGTTAAACACATCAACTTGATAGGGAATGGTACCTGTGCAATGAAACATCATTACAATGATGATTCAGGCTTGAAAGGGGAAACACAATATTTTGTGTGTTGGACGAACTTATGTAATCAAGAGTTCATTAAAAGTTGAAACCAATTATAAAAATCAATATTGTAAAGCTGGATACATTGTTATATAAACCTTATATGTTAGGTAACACACCATTATAGTAACACTGCTATCATATTAAAAAAGAATCAAAGTTTTAAACTTTTAGTATAATTTTTTTAATGAAGTATTTGTGATTATAAAGAATCATAAAAACCAGATTTAAATGAGGAATCAAACTCGACACCATCTCTTCTTTTAGCCATCAAAGTGATGTTAGCTTCTCTTCATTACAATCTTGTCATCGACTCATCATAATGACACCAAAATTACTTTTGATTTTTTGAACACAAACCATATGGACAAATCCTATAGTTCGGTAGAAAATTGATCACCCAAACTCACATATCTCTAAAGCCACAGGTCAAGACTGCGGGATATACATCATTACTTGAGTCTGATATTAATGGCTTGTTTAACAAAGAGCAGAAATGCTAAATGCATCACAGACCTGTAAATTTCAAATAACTATAATTCCAACTCGGTCCCCATTGACAAGGGCACAAAATACATCAGATCCATTTAAAGTCTTCAATGTAAGAATGGTAAAACAAGCAATACAACATATCATATCCATAACCATTCTAAAACTAATATGTTCATTCTTTATTTCAAAAAAAGAGACCGTTGATCCACAACCCAATCATGAACATCAAACTTGTCAGGAGAAAAGTGCCTTGACGACAAACTTATTCATGACAAAACCTCTTTCGTTCGGTTGTCATTTGTCAACAGTTACTGAATTAGTGGCTTGGGTTCATTAGCCTTCTTTTGAACCACTTTTAAGAAGTCAGTCTCATCAAGTGGTTCGGCATTCTTGGTGGCGTGAACCTGTGCTAGGCTCTTGTAGTTGGCAGCTGACTCAGCAATGAAGGCTATCTCCTTGTCGGTAAGCTTTCTTAGGAACTTAGCAGGATTACCTCCCCATACCTGTTGCCACATGTACACATGTTAATGTGTTTTGGCCCATTTATGTTTACTCTCTAACGGGATTGGCCCATCCATGTTTAATCCCTAATGGGATTGGCCCGTTTTGAGTTAAATATTTTGGATTAAAAGAAAACAGGTATTTGAATTGTATTTAAATGCACATTACTATGTCAAAATAACGAAATAGTTTTTGTAATCATGTTTGACACGTTAATTATTAAGAAATTAAAACAAGAATAGGAAAAGTGTTTGTGGTAGATATAAATGTGCTAAAAAGATAGAGAGAGGGGGACCTCGCCACTGGGAATTCTAGTATCTTGTCTAACAAGGGCTCCAGCAGCAACCATGGCATGTTTCTCTACAACAACACCATCAAGAAGTGTAGCTTTCATACCAACAAATGCTTCATCCTCAACCGTGCATCCGTGTAAAATAGCACTATGACCTGCATAATATTTATTTAATCTGAATCATGTCGTGAAAACAAGAAACGTTCAGAAACTTTATAATAGATTGCTCACCAACAGTCACATTGTCGCCAATCACTGTAGGATGCACCTTTCCTGGGAGATTAGATTTTGCAACATGAACAAGTGAATGGTCCTGTATATTAGTGCCAGATCCGATACTAATGCTGTTCACATCACCTATATGCAAAACCATATTCCATCAGGAAACATGACATTTCATAGATGTATGATATATCATAACTTTTTAAAGCAGATATGAAAGGAAACAGGTCCACAATAAGAATAAGTGAATAACTATCAAATCGGCATATTGTATGGAACAGGTAAGGCAAATTCATATGTACAATATTCCTACTGGACGTCTTTTGTGAACTTTTACACAATGGCACTTTTAGTTGTTAGGACATGATATGTTAAAAACCCTGGCAGCACTTGGTGTTAATTGGTGCATTCATTTTGATTTGAATATGTGCACAGAATACTAAGTTGAATCCTCTTCCAACGCTTCAACGAATACCCATGTATTTAAAATTTAATTGGCTCATTTGATTTTGATGAATTTCATTTCCAGATTACTAATTCTTTGAATGACCATGATTTTCGAAAACACCTAATTGGATTAACTTTTTTAATGTAAATTTAAGCATAAAGTTTGTATTTCCATGTAGAGCCTACTACAATATCACAATCAGATAATAAAAAGATAGATCGATGAATTATAAACAATGTTAAGACAACTTATTAAAGTACAAGTGCACAACAAAAAAATCCTGCTCCAAATTGTATGATTTTGTTAACATTGTCATCTTTTAACCTATCAACCAATCAACCATTATTAAGTTCTTTGAACTCACTATAGGTTTTCATCACCAACTCTAGTTCATTATTACTGTTAGTCTGTTACCTACAAGAAGATCAAGCCTAAGCGCCTAACACGATCCTTTTTGTTCCACAAATACATAAGAAAACTGACTGCAGCAAAGGAAATGTAGAAGACTATTGGAGTCTGTTAACAAAGGCCAAAATGCAACCTTACCTCTCAAAACACATCCATACCAAATAGATGATCCTGACCCTACTTGGATGTCCCCAATGATAGAAGCGCTCGGGGCCACAAATGCATCCTTAGCAACCACAGGGGCTTTATCGAATACATTCATAAGAGTTCGATGCCTGGACACTGAAAAAAAAACAGAAAAATTCTGAAAGACTGTTTCAAAGGAAGCTTGATTACATAATATATCGTACTGTTAATAAACATATTACAGGAGAGATTGAGAAAACTTCAGCAAGCATCTGTAACCCAAAAAAACAAACTAAGAACTATTGCAGCAATTCCATTCAACTTCTAATAAAGTGTAGTTAATACTTTCACCTTTTTCTTTCACTGTGACATAATTAACATGTTCTGTTCTCAGAAATGCATAAATGTAAAAAACTATATGAACCCTGCTAATATTAGTAGGCAGACAAACACACACACACACAATCGATTCTCAGGTCAATAATGGTGACAGTATGTGGAGTGTTCATAATCAGAAAGCAAAGTGTGCTAGATGAGTCTTCTTAATAGGTAGCTAGCATACACAAGTGTACCAAACTAAGCAGTTTACGACCCAAGCTATATTCTGAATAAGATATACAGTCATTCAGTTGTCTGCTTCATGCAATATATCCCAAGTCACACAAGTAGCTAACAGATGAATACCCCATGCGCTTCACTTTGTTCAGAAAATGGTTAAATATATTGTGACACAATACGTGTGGAACTAGAGTTAACAATTCCCAGCACGTACACGAACTGAGATGAAATGATGGTTGTAGAATTTCATAACAATCACCGAGATTTATCACGCAAAGAAATAAGCAAACCCAACTGAATGTCAGAAACCACCCTGCTTCATTTCTCAAATGTGTTAAATTACAAACTTCTATAAGATCTAACAGTATGCCACCGCCTCGCATTCTATTGGAATCAATTTGTGATGCTGTTTAAAGACTGCTTGATATGATAGCTGATAGCTCACATGTTAAATATTAATACGCTAAATAACCATTTCAACTGAATCAATAATATATACCTAAAAATTGAATCCAATTACAACCCAATTCGAATAAAGTCAACCCGGCTAAGAATGTAACATCACATTCTCCGGTGCACATTTGATCATCAACTAATCACGAACGATAACATAACCTCCCGATACAAAAATACATGCTCCAAAACATGAACTTTTTAAAGATTACGTTAAAGACTCGTGCTTTGATGATAGATAAACAAAACCCACAATCGAATAACTACAATGAACGAATGCTGAGGTTATGAAACTCAAAAATGAGAAGTAGCTAGGGTTTTTGAAGGGGTGAATCGATTGATACATACGTTGTTGTTTGAAGAAGTTGTTGCCCTGAAGGCGTGACCCGAGACGATCCATGGCTTGACCCGTTTCCCGGATCCAGAAGCCGACGGTGTAAGCAGCTCTTCCTAGGGTTCCCATCGCCGATCACTGCTTCTTTGACTCTTCAAGATTTGCCCCTTTTTACACCACCCCTCATACCTCATAAATGCATTTTTCGTCTTTCACCACATTGTTAAAAATTTACTCTTTTTTTTTTTTTAAATCAATAACATATATAATATATGTTGAAATATTACATTATGATAGCAGGTAAAAATTTACTTATTTAAGGATCTAGTTATTGATACGTACTTGATTATAAATCAACAATTTTGTTTTTATATGACTCGTATACTTTTATACTCATCGTATAGTGGTCGTATAGTTTTGTATTATGCGTATAACCATTTCGACAACCCCTAATTTTTTCTTCGTATTCATTGTTGAATTTTGTTATACGTATCGTGTAGGTTATATGTGTCGTATATGGGGTCGTATAAGGTTATATGGAGCGTCTAACCCTCTAACTGCCCCAGAATTTCCCTCGTTTCAGTGTATTCGATAATATATATCGCATATGGGGTGTATTGATTTATAATGATGGGTGTATTAATATTAAAACCCTTATTTAATGATCATATATTATTGGGAATAGATGGTTTAATAATCTAATGGTAAGGTGATACATTGTTTGAGTGAAAAACAAAAACTGAAATCCTAAAATTAGTTTCTAAAAATACTTATAGATTTTTGTTTTGATTTTGGTTTTTTTAGTTTGGTTGAATCCGTTATTTTTATCACGGTTTGGTTATTTTAGTTTCATGCACATCTCTAGCTTGTCGGTTCCTAACAACTTGAAGGAGTATATACGCCCTTGCAACCTTGTTCTTCTTTTCATCAACCGCTCCAACAGTCACCGGGTCAATCGCCTTCCGCAACCCTTGTGCATCCAAGGCGGACTCCATCAAAATAATCAAAGTGTTGTAGTTCGTTGATGTCAAACGTGGAATCTGAAATGGCATACTATTGTTTTCACGAGTCGGAACAAATGCTGTGTTGGATGGGATACTACCTTCCTTCTTTTAATCAATTAATTATTTTCCTTCTTTAGCCCCTTTTTTTCCTTGCTGTCGAACACGCGGTCAACAAAAACACTACATCTTTTTTTACATGAACAACACAAACACAAGAAAAAAAACTCCACGTTTCCTATTATTCCGATCGGAAGAAGTTTTTCTCGTTCTTTTTCGGAAATTTGATCAAACCTCACACAATTGTGATTAAAACTGAGTCGAATGATCAAACTACACTGGTTGATCCCCTGTTCTTCGACTATGAACTCCTGTTTGACGTTGGTATAAACGGTTTGTGATAGCAACGGGTTTCTATATCGGTAGAAACTCCACAAAATACCAACTGATATGTGACTGATCTTGCTCGGATTCAATCATTCCTTGATCGAATTATAAGATTCCACAACTATTCTGATCAGAATTAACTCCGATCCGATATACTCTAACGGGTTAGGTCTTCGTTTGCAATAGCTTGTTCCACAGGTCTTGCACTTCACCGTCTTCAACAGATCGATACTCTTCTTGCTCTGATACCAATTGTTGGAATCAATTGGATCAACATTGACGATGAACACAATGATTTGTGAAACTCTCACGACTCTTTTGATATTATAAACTCAAACTAAAACTTCAACCAAGAAATTATAATACCTTATCCATCTATTTATACTAAAACTATAACTAACACTCCTAATTAGACTCAAACTAAGAAACCAACTCAAATAATAATAAAATATTATAAACATTATCCTAATCAAATTTGAACTTAAAATAGATAACTAATACTTATCAAGATTAATCCATTATATGTGTGGTATATGGGGTCGTATAGGGCAATATGAAGCGTATAACCATCTAACAACCCCTGAAATTCCCTTGTTTCAGTGTATTCGACTATATACATCGCGTATAGGGGGTATCGATTTATAATGGTAGGTGTATTAATATTAAGACCCTTATTTAATGATCATATGTTATTGGGAATGGATGGCTTAATAATCTAGTAGTAGGGTTATATATTGTTTGAGTGAAAAACAAAAACTAAAATCCTAAAATTAGTTTCTATAAATACTTATAGATTTTTTATTTGAATTTTTTTAGTTTGGTTGAGTCCGTTATTTTTATTACGGTTTGATTTTAGTTTCATGCACATCTCTAGACTGAGTATCTGATGTGTTCTACTGTTATCCCTCATTTATACCTCTTTTGATGCATGATCTGTAAACATGCATAATCATATTCGATCCAATAAAGTCACATAAAGGATGGTTCACTCAATAGTTGTTCTAGCATGTTAAAGTATTTGCAAAGTGTAGAATGATTTCTATCTTCTCCGATAAGCAAACATGTATCCCAAACGATATTCAAGGAGATGAAACCTCTTGAATTTTTATTAGTAAAAGATCGATCAAGATTCTAAGAAATTAGAGTAGTTTTAATACCGTAAGTTTGTTTTTTGGGTCGTCCACTAATAAGACTCGAATAATCTTGAAAACCACTTAATTTTAACTTTAGTTAAAAATAATTTATGCACCTTATAAGGGTAAAAGAATAAAAAAATAAAAAACAAACAAACCCAAACTTGATTTGATTTTAAGATCTGTATACCCTAAACCCCAAATCAAAATCTAGTGGAAATCTTGATAACTATCGTAGCACGCAAAGCGCAAAGAACCCTAAAAAACAGAACAATTTCATCTGGGTAAGCTCCTAAGATCTCACTAGTGCTATCTTTTTGATCGATTAACATGCTTACATTTCAATGATCAAGATTCTTACTCTTCAATTTTCTATACATACATACTCAAATAGGGTGAAGTATTCTTGTAAGATTCACTTTCCATATATGATCATTTGAACACAATCATTTCCCTAACCCCCTTGATATTAACTCGTTCATAGAGTCATAGTGTTCTTATTAATTCATTTCACCCCCGATTAGTTTTGTTACATTCTTCATGAACTTATGTTATCATCTGATTACACTATGGTGTTGGGTTTGAGTTATGTGTTACTTTGTACAGAAAGTTTTAGAAGTTGGTTCAAATGGAAGCATCAGGGGGTGATGTTGGCTCACCAATGGCACCACTAGCTAAGTGGAAAGCTGAATTCTCAAGGGTGTTTCAGTTTTATCTCGATAAATCAACACCACTTACTGTTCATAGGTGGGTTGGGACACTTGTTGTTGCAGCGGTTTACGTGTTGAGGGTGTATTATCTTGAAGGGTTTTACATCATCTCTTATGGTCTGGGAATATACATTTTGAACCTGTTGATTGGGTTTCTCTCGCCGAAGGTTGATCCGGAGTTGGAGGCTTTGGATGGGGCTTCGTTGCCTACGAAAGAATCTGATGAGTTTAGGCCTTTTATTCGGCGGCTGCCCGAGTTCAAGTTTTGGTGAGTTTAGCATCTTTCCCATTTTGTTTTTGTCTATTTTGATTGTCATATCATGATGTAAAAGCTAATCTGTTTATTGCATATGGGTTTATCGTATGGCTGCATAGATTTTGTAGTTATCCTGCTTGTCCATAATATTATCGTATTGACAAGAGACTAAACTTACTGACATCTATTGTTGTATATTTTTATGAAACGACATGAGGTAGGTTCGTAGTTGTTCTGTTGTTGGAGTACTGTTGTATGGAAGTATGAAACATTATATTGCCTTGTTACTTGTTATTGGATGATGCATATGTATTTCTGATCATTAGTTTTTTAATCTTCTGCTTTACTTGGACGATAGGTATGGAAATGAACTAGTGACTAGTTGTTTCTGCATCTATCTTGATACTATTTGTTAAGGAAAAAGAACTTGCATTGGGAATACTTTTATTGAGTTATGCTGTACTTATAGTAGTTCTTCTGAAAAAAACATATACATTTGTCCCTAATTTGCAATTGTTATTTCTACTTATAGCTACAGTTTCCTGGAAAGCTATTAATTCATGAGATGTTGCGTGTCTGTAGATTTACTCAGTTTCTTATCACTTCTGTTATTATTGTAAAATATTAATTGAGACGTAGAAAGTATATGAACATTACAGTATTTTTTTACAGTGCATGCATTTGGTACACATTAACTGCATCATGAAGAATTCAAAATACCTTCATGTATGAAAAATTAACATGGTTGCTATATCATATATGACTATATGTATACCAACCTTGAGAAGTGTTACTTGTGTACATATTATATGTTTACTTTTTTTTTAATGTATGAAAGACAAATACAACAAATGAACAAATTCTAAGCATTTTAGCTCTTGTTCTTTATATGATTTTATCATGTTTTGGCTCATTGTTCCTACAAGGTGTTCTAACAGCATTAAGTTGAGCTAAATGGTCGGTGCGTAAGGCGTTTTTGGGATTGTTTATTTGAATGCTTTTTTAGGTGCTTATTTACTCGAAAATAAGCGGATAAGAGGTCCCAAGAGAGTGTTTGGGATTGCGTATCTCCTTTAAAAAGGGCGTACCCGGTGCATGAAGCTCCCGCTTTGCGCAGGGTCCGGGGAGGGGCCGGATCGCGAAGCGATCTGATGTACGCAACCTTTCCTTGCACAATTTTGTGCAAGAGGCTGTTTTCACGGCTAGAACCCATGACCTCAAGGTCACAAAGCAGCAACCTTACCCTCTTAATCACCACTTAGACATAAGTTACATATATTATAATAATGGGCTTGTGGTGAGAATTAAAATTCCAATACAGCTAGTTGATATACTACTATTCTGGTGAATTATACTATCTTTCTGGAGTATTCATGGTGAGAACTATTTTTTTCAACACAGTGATGATTTGGTAATTTGTTTGGATCATTATGTTTTTGCACTAAGCTGATTAAGGATCTCTTAATGTTTTCTGAATCATTTGTAGTTAGTAACTAAACAGACTCAGAGGCTGCTTGGCAGACTCTTAATGGCTATTAAGAGGCGACCTCTTAATCGTTCATAACCTCTGAATGGTTAAGAGTTCACCCTAATGCTGAATGGTTAAGAGTCAACTAATTCATTTGTTTCATAATTTCAGGTATGCCATCACCAAGGCTTTCATTGTAGCC
>BJCN01105295.1:0-10002 GCA_018326445.1 Flaveria brownii
TATAGACACGGTAAAAATTCCACTCATGAGGAAGTGCACTCATGAATTTTCTCACTATGTCTGTTTTCTCAAGAACCACTCCCATAGACTGAAGAGAGGTGATTAAGTACATGTACCTGAGCTATTGTTGTCTCAAGGTGTCACCCAAAAACATATGTGAAGTTCTCAAACTTGTGCTTCAGCACATCTTTCTTAGACTCCTTGGATTTAATAGAATCAGAATACATCAACGTCAAGGCATCAAATAGTACTTTGGCATTCTCGCATTGCTGAAAGCTTACTATTATGGAGTTTGGTATAGTCGTAAGCAACACACTCATAGCTTTGCAGGCAATGTCCATCTTCTTGAAGTCTTTATCAGAGTAGTCTTTAATGGCCTTCTTAATCATGGCACCATTACCAGCTGGGGATTCCACCTTTGGTTTGTAAGGACCATGAATAACTGATCTCCATATTTGGTTGTCTTGATACTTGACAAAGCCTTCAATACCTTTGCACTAGGCTCTAAAATCATCCGGAGTGATGATAGGAGCCTTGGTCATGGTTCCCATCTCAGTCTCAGAAAATTTCTGATTGAGAGCCACTTGAGTGAAGTGAGTAAGTATGAAGAAACAAGGGTGATTTGGGATGGTTAGATCTCACAATCAAGAGTCTAAAAAGCTCTGCTACCAATTGAAGGATTGGTGTTGGTCTCATAACACAAGTTTATCTCTCAAACTAACTTAATCTCACTCGGTTTGATGAAGCAGAATCTCTAACTAAGTTCACAAGTAATATATAAAGTTAATGAACACAAGAATTTTTTTTGATACTCGTATATATTACTTCTCAACTCAGTATTACAAGACTATTACAAGCATAGTTACAAAGTTACAATGAGAAACTATATATACCACTATCTACAGCTGGTTATACTTGGATAACCAACTGGAATTTACAAGTAGACAAATAGTACATTGCTAGAAGTAAAGCATCTAAGATAAAATACTATCCTAGATTAGATAGTCATGACAGGTCCATGACTTAACTTTTCTCACCAACTAAACATGGCAACTGTACTAAATGATAATTAGTGAACAGTGAATTAAAGTATGGTCAACTACATGGGTGTGGGAAAGCGGCATACAGTGTATCAGAGGTTGTGGTGGATGTCAGACAAACCATACTTATGTCCACTAGTTCATAGTTGTTCTTCCAAATCTAAATTGCTTCGAAAGAATAACTTCTTCCGAGGCCATTTATACTTTGGAACAATCAACTTCTTCTGAGTCTTCTGCAAGTCGTCATAACTTTATTATTTGGAAGACTTTGTCTTGGACCTACTAAGTTCGTATACTTTGGAAGGAGAACTACTTAGTCTTGGAAGAATGAGTTCTACCTTCAAAAGTTCTTCATCCTTGAGATTCGGAAGATCTTTGACTTGTCTTTGGAAGAGCAACTTTGTCTTCAAAAGATAACTTCAATTGTAAATCAAAATCTTATAAATGTTGTTTTGGTTTCACCAGCCTTATATGATCCAACAATGTCCTTAGTCGAATGTGTAATGATTGTTGATTTGATGCAATTTAATTAAGTATCCATCGAGTTTATGAACAGTCATGATGTTCATGCCAAAATCAGTCAAAATTTGATTTTTGATCTTCAAAATTGTTCAATATAAGTTGAAATGTGTTATATCATTTCAAACATGTTCAAAAATCATATGCAAACAAGCATAGTTAGTTAATTTGAGATATCATCTATAATAACATCATTAAATACATAAGCATTCAATATGCATTCAATGTGTATTCAATGAAGGTTTTGACTTTAAAAGTCAAATTGAATGTTATAAGTTAATTTGTTATGAAATGAATTCGGTGCACACTATGACACAAAGAACACGTTGTGATAAAACTAACACGATGCATAACAATTTCAATCAAAACAACTTGAAACAGACAAGATGTGCATGATCAATATTGACAAATTGTTGATTTTTGAAAGGTCAAAACGATTCCATTTGATAATGTCAAACAAACATACACTTAGTCCAATCATAAGTGTTAAGCATACATATGTCTTTGTCTAATAACAATCAAAATAGTCCAGTGAACACTTGATCAACATTTCATCACACTCATCATAACATATAATCATCACACATCATTAACATACAAGTTTCTAACATCAACCTTTTTTATTGCAGATATGGCAAACCTAGTGTTTGTTAGAGCTCATAATCTCTATGCCTTTCTCAACCCAGATTCACCAAAGGCTAAGAACATAAAGGAATTATTCAAGCAATTACACAGACAAGGCCAGTTCATGCTATGACAACTAGACCAGAGCTCTATGAAGATCATATTGTCCAGTTTTGGACTCATGCTCATCTGGAGTAGTTGAATTATCAACAAGTAGTGGTATCTACAGTGCATGATCATTAGGTCCTCATTTCTGAAGATGTCATTAGAAGGGTTCTACAACTTCAAGATGAAGATGCAACAGGACCAGTTGAGTTTGATAAGAATTATGTCCTACATGTATTCAGGCAGATTGGTTATATTGGTACCAGTGAGAGAAAACAAATCAAGAAATCGAACATGTGTGCACAATTCTGGTTTCTAATGCATACATATCAAAAGACTATGACAAACAGGAAGACTGGCTAGAATGACACTTCTTTGAGGAGTTCTTTAACAATAGCAAGTATCATCGCTAGAAGGCCCTTCAACTTTGCAGCACAAGTATTAAATAGGATGATTTACAACTTAACAGAAGTGATGAATAAATTCCAGATGTATCCAAGATTCCACCAAATTATCATTGATGATCTACTCCCAAGCATCCTAAGAGAAGGTGCCATATTTTAGCTTGTTCATTTTAATGAACAGGTATTCAACAGAATCAAGTCCAGCTTGTATCCAGGAGATGAAGTACATGTTCCTCCTCATACGATTGATCATGATCTACCTATTCCTAATGTGTTCATGAGGAGTCCAGGTCAGGGAGAAGCAAACATGATATTTCAGAACATTATTCGTCAAGCACCAATCATTCAACCTATACCAATCATTCAAGAAGAAGAAGCTGCACCCATACCAGATCCAATAGTTCAAGAGGAGCAAGTTGCACCAATACCAGAGCCAATCATTCATGAAGAACAAGTTCAAGAAGATGTTCAATAACAAGAATAGATACATTTTGAACATCAACTCCATTCACCATATACAGTCCAAACTTATCTGATTAGCAAACATTATCTTCACTTCTGAGAGACATTAATGAATCATTAGTAGAACAATCAAGCCATCAAGAAGAAGTTAGTACTTCATCAGCCCAAGAACATGAACAAGAAGATCAAAGCACTATAGATAAACCTATTCAATGTGAAGAACATGGCAGTGAGATTACCACTGAGGAAGAAATTGAATACTCTAAAGCGTTTTTATTCATAGAATATAACAAGCTGATTGAGAAGCCCAACAACAGAGCAAGAAAGTTAAAAGGTTAACTAAAGAGTAAAGATAAAGAGATTGAGAAGCTTAAAGCTGATCAAAAAGCTCAAAAGTTGATTATCTAGTTTCTTGAACAACTACTTGAACAATCAAAGAAAGAAGTCAATGTGAAAGATCAAGACCTTAGTAGTGCAAGCCTTGACATTGCCTACTTGACTAAGCAAACAGATTCAAAAGATGTTAAGATTGATGACCTTAAACGTATAATCTCTACTCAAAATGAAAAGATTAAGAGGTTGACCTGTGAATTAGAATATATGAACACTAAACTAAATGAGGAAGAACATTCAGAAGGTCAAGAACAAGACCTGAGCGGTGATTTTGAAGAAAAAATTACATGTCAAGCTTAGAAAACAAGCACAAGAGAGTCTAAAAAGGCAATCATTATCTCTGAGGAGACATACTCTATGGATAAACATTTTGAAAAAGCAAATCCATTTGAGAACATACACTACTCCCCAATCCTAAGAGAGCATTTCCATACACTTGACACACAAACAACTGAAACTAGCATTGTCCCTGTTAATCCACTGTCAGACAAATAGAAAAAGTTAATCAGACGGTTTGGATGACCATTGAATGTGCAAACTCAAACATCAACATATCAATCATCCTCCTCACAACCTCAACTGAGAACCTATGAGATAAATAGAAAGTGACTTTACATAGATTCTTTAAGAAAAGGAAAACAAAAGGTTCAATTGTTTGATAAAGCTAAATCTCCACCACTTAAGCCTCTCAAAGTTAAAGCTGAACCCGTTGATGATGATGAACCTAAACAGATAGCATCTAAGGCTGTTGTTCTTGAAGAAGGAGAGATAAACCAATCTCATGATCAACAACAAACGCCTATTATCATCCTGAGTGATTTTGATGAAGAAGATGAAGAAAGGGATGATGATAAGGATATGCAGAACATACAAGAACTCTTCACTGATGATCCTCAAACTTTAATGGGAATTGAGTTAACCCAAGAGGATTTCCTGATGATACATTCATACAGGTTAAAGACTTTCTCAAAAACTTTCAAGAAGTCACGAAGAATGAAAAAGAGAAAACATACAAAAGGTACAAGGAAATCAAAGATCAATAAGAACTTCAAAAGAATTTACCAAAGGATCCTTAGAGAGAGAAGATGACCTACTCCCATGTTAAAAGCTTGTTGAGTCACACAAGACTGCCCTATAGGTCATATGCAGGCAGGTCTGTATCTCAAGTGAAAGAGATGGCTAGAGAGATCTAAAAGAACATGCTTGCAAATGCATTGAAGCCATAGTTCTTTAGACATCATCCTACATCTTCTCTATCCATATATCATCAAGCTCCACTTGAGCTTTATTCAATTGAGGAACCAAGATAGTTTAAGCCTCACAGGTTATCACCTTGAGGAAATGAGATGAAAGAAATGATAAATAAGAAAACAAACTTTGTCCAGTTGTATGACAAAATCACTCTCACAGCCTCAGCTGATGAAAGAAAAATTGTAGCCTGGAAGTATGCTAAAATCTAGGATTCAATGCTTATAAAAAGAGTATCTAGCCTTGTCCAGTACTTCTTATACATATTCTAGCTTGGATCTCTGAGCTATGAAGACTGGCCTGACCAGATGCAATTGAGGATGGTCATTCATACTAACAATCCTAGAGGAGCTAATTTATATCATATTATGAAAGCATACATGAACAAACATCATCACAAAATGAAGACAAAAGCAGACAGTGAAGACAAACTTTAGTTGGCCAAGTTGAGGAGAGAGCAATAGTTGGTAAGCAAACAAAAGAAAGCAAGTAAAGAACCACCCACTCAGATTGACACTAAAATTTTAGAAAGGGTTGGTTACCCTATGAGGCAGTCATATTTAAAGCTGATTATGAAGAAGATAGATGGTAATCAATACAACCATCCTATCACCAGATGGTACTATGATGAACCTGCTTTGAAGTGGTATTGGAGAGAAACCTTGAAGGCAAAGAAGCATCTGATATAAGGATTTTTTATCCTATTGAGATAAAGCTTCTCCATCCTTCTTATGTGTCATTTTAAAAGACAAAGACATTCTATGCAATAGAAGATGCTCTATGCAAGGGAGATTTGTTATTTCATACATATGCTCAGAATCTCGGGCACTCTTTATGTGAATGCTACACTCAAATAGAGATTGGAAACTAAATAGCAACCATTAACACACATTGAAGGCATAACAGGCATGAGGATATCAGAAAAAAAACAACCTTGAAATTCTGAAGGGTAATCATATTGTAACTACACTGGTTAGCAAAATTGATATACAAAGCTTAGGCCAATCAACCCTAGAACAGTTGGTTCATCGATCAAATCAGAGCAAATATGATGATCAGAAAAGTATTGTATTGTAATTTGTTGAGCATATAGTAAACTGTAGAAATGCTCTAAAGATCACTCCTTTGACTGATCAAGTTAAAGAAGCTGAAAAAGATCAAATCATAGAAAAAGATGTTGAAGAATCTCTGAAGGCCACATCAGAAGTTAAAAAGAGTGTTGATGAAGCTGGTCCATCACACAACTAAAGGTGCACTAACAATTAAAGAGGAAAATCAAAATAATCATACATATCTAACTAAGCATAACAGACATATCAAACATATCTAAACATCAATCACTAATTAAAATCATGCATAGAACCATACATAACAACAATCATACAAGTGTCATATCATACAAGAAAACATATACAAATCTGTACATGCATTGTGATCTGATTACACATGTCTAATCAGACTACATGCCATCTCACTCAATACTAAAACATGCAGTAAAACAATATAAGTTCATCATGCAACCATTGCAATCATTCATAACAAACATAAACATACATCATTACTAACAAACACAACAGTAACTAGCAAACATTAGAAGGTGGCAACATCATCTTTAGGTGAGTATTGTTGGACTCAACAAGTTGCTTAAAACAATAATGCTTGCCATAAACAAACATAATTTGTTTTAACATTCAAACAATCATTAACTAACATATTAGTATCTTTAACATTCATAACAGTCATAAGTTATTGTTTAAATTTCTTTTTCAGATTTTGTAAATAAATGATTTTTTGCAAGTGTTGGCAGCGGATGAAGACTTGCCCACAGCTAATGCATAAAAGTCATAGCGGATGAAGTCTGATGAAGTCCAAGTACACACAGCGGATGAAGAACTTCACAGATGATGAACAATTTTCACAATGAATAAACAAGATCCCGCAGCGGATGAACATATCCACAGCGGACACCAACAGGACAAACATTTACGAAGTTGTTATAGTGGATGACTAACATACACAACGGACAACTCATTCATCATTTATAGCGGACGATAATGCATTCACAACGGACATGTGATCATCCACATCAGACAACACTTAGACTTAGGATTATATGTAATTAGTTTTTACATAAGGGCATTTTTATAACTATACATAGTTTTTTTATAGGCTATAAATAGTAGTATACCCTAATCCTTTGTAAGCTTTTTGAACATTCAATACAATTAAGAAGTTATTATCATTCAAGCATTCAAGCATACAAACACAATCATACACACACACAGATATTCATATCTTGATCATAAGTTTCCACACCATGTTTGTTGAGTGTTAAATATATAACAATTTGGTGTTATATTACGAGAGATTGAAAATATCCTTGGGGAAATTCATTTGATCTTGTTCTTGTTCTTAAAAAGTTCAAAATCATTTGAAGTTTCATAAATTCAATTCCTAAATCCTCTAATGGTCATGATTAGTAGTTTGATATTGACTCTCTTACAAAACCACTTAATTAGTTCAATTTTTCTAATGCAGAATATGATTAACTATCCACATCATTAAAAGTTGTACCGGATGACTATCCATGATTCCTCCATCATTTACTCATGTACAAGTTAAACAAGGTTCTCTTCAAGCTGATCGTATTAGAAAACCCTAAATTAAAACTACATTAACTCAGGCTGGTCCAAGTTCATTGCCCATAACTTCTCTGGATACATCTCCTGAAGTGCAAAAGTTTGGATCCGTTCCAAATGATATTGATGGAGTGGTAAATCAGACGAATGAAACTTATCAAAGTGCTTCAAACTAAGACATTGAACATGATGAAGCATATGATTACTTTCATGACTCACCAATTCATTACAATCCACAAGAAAATGTTGCTTATAAACCAGAAACAAATGTTTCATATTTGGATGATACCATGCAAGTAGATGCCACTCCTACTTCACAAATTCACAAAAACCATCCAAACATGAAAATTATTAGTGACCATGAAGAAATGTGATGATGCAAGTCAAGCGCAACCAATATTTGTATCTTCTCATGTTTTCTTTATCAAACTGTACTAAAGAATATCAAGGAAGCTCTTGAAGACAATAGTTGGATTGAAGCATTTAGGAAGAATTGCTTCAATTCATCTAACAGGAAGTATGAAAACTAGTGGACCTTCCCAAAGGATAGTTCCTATCAAAACCAAATGGCTATATAGGTTTCAGACTGATGATGGAGGCATTGTTATTAGAAACAAAGAATGATTGATAGCATAGGTTTATACTTAAGAAGATGGTATTGATTATGATGAAGTGTTTGCACCTATTGCTAAGCTGGAAGCAGTCAGACTCTTTCTTGCCTACTTTGCATCTATGAAGTTCACTGTGTATCAAATGGATATGAAGTGTGTTTTTCTTATTGGAAATTTTTCAAAGTAGCGTACGTCATTTAGCAACCTGGCTATGAAAACCCAGATTTCCCCCATATCACCGTACAAGCTTGACAAAGCATTATATGGTCTATATCAAGCTCTACGGACGTGGTATAAGACATTATCATCTTTTATTCTCAAACATGGGTATAAAATATTAAAGGAACAACCTTTGTTCAGATTGAAAAAAAATGTCATGAGATGCTGCTGGTCCAAATATATATGGATAATATCATTTTTGGCACAACAAACAAACAACTATCCAAGAATCTTAAAGTCCTCATGATTTCTAACTTCTAGATCAGTGGTATGGGTGAATTGACTATCTTCTTAAGATTCTAGGTACAACACACAAAGGATGGTATCTTCATTAACCGGTCTTACTACATGGATACAATGTTGAAGAAATTCTATTTCTCAGATTGTCAGTCCATACGTACTCCTATGGATACAAAGATGAAGATAGGTTCTGATCCAGATGGAAAATTTGTTGATCAAACACACTACCGCTCAATGATAGGATCACTCATGTATCATACAAGAAGTAGACTTCACATCATGTTTGACGTATGTGTTTTTGCAAGATATTAAGTAGACCCGAAAGAATCTCATGTCAATGCTGTAAAGAGGATCTTCAGATATCTCAAAGGCAAACCAGCACTTGGAATATGGTATCCAAAGGAAGGAAATTTCAACCTCTATGCATACACAGACAATGACTATAGAGGACTCAACTTTAATCTAATGTCAACATCTACTGATTGTCAATTCATTGGTCCAAGACTAGTGTCATGGCAGTGCAAAAAGTAGACACAAATGTCAGTTACAACTATAGAAGCTGAGTACATTATAGCATCTGTCGGTTGTTCTCAAGTTCTCTAGATTCAAAACTAGATGCCTAACTATGGTTTCAACATTTTGTACACACCAATTCACATTAACAACACAACTACTATGTTTATCATAAACATTCTGGTTCAACACTCAAAAACAAAACATATTGAGATATGTTAGGACCGTGTATTGACGGAATACTAACAGATTCTACGTTATACCAGATCTAATAGTGCGGAATCCTATTTGATTGGTGATCCAATCAGGAAAAACGTAATCAAGATCAAACCTAACGATTAGAAAACGTTAAGAATGGATTCAGATCGATCTAAGACGTTCAATGAACTTGGAATGGATGAACAAGGCGTTCTGGGTCGACTAGGGTTGCAAGTATTCAAAGTCTTTTGTTTGTCCATGAATTAAGTGGTATTTATAGGTTACAGATCTCATTCGTGCGACTGAGCCTTGTGACTGGCTCAGTCGTGCGACTGAGTCATACGATTAGCTCATTCGTACGCCTGAGTCAGTCTTATGACTCATCCTTGCGATTGACTCAATCACCTGGTTCAGTCGTGCGATTGGACCATTCGCATGGTCCAGTAGTGCGACTGAATCAGTATACTTAGTTAAACACATTCTCGAACCTTTAATGATTCAAAGCTATGTCTAACAACTGTAAACCTATTTAACATTGTCATATATGCGTGTAACACAAACAATAATAATAGATATGACATTAAATAATCAAACACACATTCACTGAAGAGTTTTTCATTACAAAGATTAATGTTACAAGATAGAAGTCTATTACATTTGAGCTCACTAGACTAGAACTTGGGACATGTGTACCAACAAACTCCCCCTTGGACCTAGTTCTATCTAAGATTTAACTTCTTTCTTGAACTCTTCATATCTTTTCACCCTTTCTTCTCTCGAGACCCCA
>BJCN01105533.1:0-12322 GCA_018326445.1 Flaveria brownii
GCCCTAACCGTGACCGTTTGAGTCGGTTTCCCCCAGAAAAATAGCGGTGTGTGCAGAATTCCCCATATTTTAAATAATCAAATCATGAATTTAATCCACAAAAATTTAAAAGATTCAAAATGCAATCTCAAATCTTTAACTAATCAAATCATGAATTGAATCCACATACTCGATCAACCCCTGACTTTTTACCATTTATTTGATTCCTAATTAAAACCACCTAAAGTACTAATTATTAAAAAACGACCCATAAACCGTGACCTACCAAACAATGAGCCATTTAATCTCTTGACCCGCAGCATACTGACCCATTTGACCGCAAAGAAACCCGATTAACCCAACAGGATTCTTGATATGAAAAAAGGATTGGCATTTGCTTCGAAGTGCTGATATCATGAAAGGGGACTTAACAAATACGCAGGTTGCATATTTGTTGAATAGGATGAATAAAACATCTTCAAAAGTTTTAAAGTTATGACACTGCTGTTATGATGAATGAGTATTATCGACTTAAAACGAAAGTGCTAGCATATGGGTTTGTGAATATATATGTTTACAAATGGTGGAAAATTATAACGGTTGTTTCGACTTACTTCCTGTTCTGTTCGTTAACTTTTAGTCATTTTGCAATTAACGCTTATGACTGCGCGCAAATAGGTTACATAATATGCCACTTGAATGTATATATAGAGTTGGGTTGTTCGTTTGATTTGAAGGTCTATGTAGATCCACGTACATATTGATGTAATTCATGCGCATTGATCTATAAAGCATCGATATATTAATAAAATTTTGTTTTTTCTTGAAGATCAACGACGATATTAATTTTGAGTCGTGGAAGAAGAGATATGGTGTTAACCCATATTACCCGGATCTAAACAATGTAACCAAGTAACATTCGATAATACTTCTCATTAACACATATACTTATTCTCACGTCGAATGTGTGTTTCACATGAGCACTGATTCCCAATGGACCCGCAAATCCTTGCTTCAACAATAGATAAAGAATACTTGAAGACACAAGTATTCTTAAACTAAAGAACAAAGAATCTCAAGGTATGTTTAAACAACTAACTAAAAGTTTAACTAACAACTAGTGTATACAGCTTAAACTAGAAAAACCAGATTAAATTATTGTGTTTGTGATGATTACCTTAAAAAGCCATCTTTGTTAGGTATCTCCTTTTTATAATATTAGTGAATCGATGCATCTACTTTAATGTTCTTATAAATAGAAGTTACCATGTTATACGAACTATGTATCTAATTAAAAACAAAGAGATGGAGCGATGGGTCGAACAAATCAGCAAGAATTTTGAAGTCGGGGAGGGCTTTGATGTTAGCGACATTCGTATTTGCGTGTTCAATGTCCCAAATTTCATAAGTCGTTTGAAGCCCGAGGCGTATGTGCCTCAAGCTATCGCTCTCGGCCCTTATCACCACTTCGCTACTCATCTCTACCAAATGGAGAAGTACAAAGTGGCTGTTGCTAAAGCATTCGTGGAACATAACCAGGTCCAGCCATTGGTGATCAATGAACTCAAAAAGAACGAGATGGAGCTCAAGATCCGTGCGTGTTACCACAAGTATCTAGACCTTGATGGTGACGCATTAGCATGGATCTTCGCGATCGATGGCTTGTTTTTACTTTAGGTTTTCAAGCATTATGGTGAAATGGAACAATTCATAACTAAAAAGTTGATGAGGTATGAATTACTCTATAGAGACATGATGGTACTCGAAAACCAAATCCCCTTGGTGATCTTGAATGAAATACAAAAGATCATTCAAGATGACTTTGAGTTGCTCCCCATGATGATAAAATATTGTAAGGAACATTCTCCCCTCAAATTAACTCCCAATTTAAATTCTTGCGTTGAAACCACAAACTATTTGCATTTTCTTGATCTTATGTACCGTTTAATTGTCAATAACGAATCGCCTGAAGATGACTTGAACATTCCAGTATGGCATGATGAGCCAATAGGTAATGAGAAGAATGAGAGTAAAGAAACAGATCGTCTTAACAAAGAACTTGAAAAGATAGAGGACATTGTGCCAAAAATCAAGTTTAAAGGATTTGGGAGGATTTTTGGTGCCATAGGAAACATCCCATGGGGTGAGATATATGTTGATTTATTACAAGCGTTAAATATAGGCAAAAAGTTCAAAAAAGAAGATGCTAATGATCATCCACATGCCATAGAGATCGATATCCCTTCGGTGTCATCTCTAAGGAAACACGGGCACATCAACTTTAACCCTTCGACCGGAGGGATTAGGGACACTAAATTTGTAGCACCCGAAGCCACTTTGTACCTTCCGGTCATCACTCTTAAAGTCTACTCAGAAGCCGTGTTGAGAAACTTGGTTGCCTATGAGATCGCGACATCAAGTTCAACAATGGTATTGGCACAATATATTGATTTGATGAGTGGGATCATAGACACTGAAGAAGATGTTATGTTGCTCAAAAGTAAGGAGATAATCAAAGGTAACATGAGGAACAAAGAAATTGTCGATTTGTTTAACGGGATAAACAGGTCGACCGATGCAAGGGATAATAAAACTGTTAGAGAACTTAACGAGTATTACAACAAAAGGTTTGCGGTTAAGGCTATGAAGTTTATGAAGAAAGGACTGCATGGTTCCCAGAAAGTATTGATGGTTGTTTTGACACTTTTGGGTTGTTTGTTCTTGATTGTGTACTCCTTTTGTGAAGTTTATGGTTGTCCTAAGTTTTTTAAATGAATGACATACAACCAAAACATATATATGTGTGTGTATGAGTGTGTTTGTTTTCGATGTAAAATAATGATGTAATAAGAATAAAGAGTATCATTTGTTTCAGTGTGTTCATTACAACCACAAGAATATTTATGGGACATTGTACGTTACTATAATCTACCAAAAAGATAATGAGAGTTTTACAATCCTGATACATGAGAGGTTACAACCAATATCAAAAATCTTCTTTGCTTGGGTATTTATCAGTACATCTTATGTTTTTCAATCCTAGTCGGGTCAGGTCGCATAATAGAAGGATAAAACTAAATAAAATTTTGAATACATAATATAGACATGTCACTAATTATTAAAAATATATAATAAAGATAAAAAAAATTCTTAAAATTGTTGTATTTTAGTTTTACCAAGTAATTACATTATCTAAAAAATAATATCTTAACAATTGCTATTGCGAGTGCTAAATAAAAAAACTAGGTGATCAATAAAAGGTGTCTATTTGTATCGATTATCAATCCTACAAGACAATAATATAAATCATTCAACTTTACAAATCTTGTATTCGTTTTTAGAATATGTAATTAGTAGGTTTTTTTATATTTGTTTCTGCACATTAAAAACAAGGAGTAGATGTTGTGTTTTCAAAACCAAACCAGATATAAAAAAGGATCACCTTATTGGTCCACTGATAAGATCATTCGTATCAATTTTAAGAACTGAATTATATAACAATTAATATATTAAATTTTAGTAAGTAAGGTAATCCCATTTTAAAAGTAGTCAAGTTACAAACATAATAAATATACATATAAAGTTTAATGACTATTGAACACAACTTTTGGTTCTCTCGAAGTTAAATGAGAAAAGAAGTTAAAAGTCAGATATGAAATAAACAAATAAAACTTAAAAATAAACGAAAAGTTAATAGACTATTAGAACTAAAGCAAAGTTAAAAATGGATTGAACGGACCCCAATGATTTAGTGATTGCTTCCTTTTTCTATTTGAAATTCATCTAGTATTAAAGCTCATGTTTTGTGGTGGGTCGTAAAACGAAAAGAAATAAAATCGACCAAAAATCATTAAACCATGTATGTCCATTGCAACATGTTAATGTGCAAAAAATAGATTGAAAGGTAAAACGCAACGCGGTCATTAATTTTAAAATGGAACATAAAACAAAAAATTTGTAAAAGATGAAAAGTATATGAAATCAAAATTGAAATTGAAATAAGTTTTAGGGTTAAATGTAAAATATGAAAACTATTATATAGGGTTAAAGGTAATATAAAACATTGGTGAAAAAAATAAAGTAAGGTACAACCTACAAAGCATGTGATACAAACTATAATGCATAGTCAAGTTGCAAATTAATAATATATGTAACTTTTCAATAACCTATTTAAATTTTAACACATATTTCTTTTCCTACAATCTACTAATCTCGCGATCCTCCTTCTTAGTTCTTCTTTACCATTAAAGTCCATTTTCTATCATCTCTTCTACTGATTATAGCCCGAGATGTGACCCCTCGACCTAGTGGACACGTCAACGTATGAATGCAAGGATCAGAGCCATAAACAAGATGATTAAGTAAGAAAATTCCTTTAGCATTTGTGAATGTAGATCCATAGAGAACCGCCAAGGGGTCCTAAGGATAGTCATGACGGTCCACCTTGAAAGGGGATCAAGAATCGGGAGCTAGGCTTCATAGCAGACCACTAATTCAATAGGATAACGGTTTGCTAAGACCATCGTGGACTGTTATGAGGTCCCTTAACGGTCTGTCAAGAATATTTCAAGGCAAGATGCAAAAATTCCATTTGTGAGATACGGATATATCTTTTTAAGTTGGTAGCGGATTGTCAAGGGTTGCTTAGCGGTCCGCCAAGGAGTCCAATTGGGCACAAGTGGTACAAAAATCCAAAAATCTGTTTTTCACCCATTTTACACTCCCACTCTCACTGCTCTCAAAGCTCAAATCTCTCTCTCTCTCTAAGATCTTGGCATTTTGAAAGACTCGATGTGACGATCGGAACGTGTGGTTGCGTTCGTGGTTGTTGATTTAACTTAGAGGGTATGACTAGTAGAAGCCTCAAGAAAAAAGATTTTGGGTATTGAAATTCTTCGTTACTTAGGTATTTATTACATCTTTTGTTTTCTAGACTGGAAAATCATTAAAAATATATAATAAGAATACCATATTCTTATAATTGCTCTGTTTTCATTTTACCAAGTAATTGCATTATCTAAAAAATCATCTCTTAATACTAGCTATTGTAAGTGTTAAAAAATTAGATGATTAATGAAAGATGCTTGTGTGTATTGATCATCTTACAAGACAATATAGATCATTCATCTTGACAAATCTTGTATTTGCTTTTAAAATATGTAACTAATAGGCTTTTTATATTTGTTTCTGCACATTAAAAACTAGGAGTAACGTTGTTTTCCCGAGTTTAATAAATGAAAGAAAATAAAAGAAAAGAAGGAAAAGAACATTAGCTAGAGAAAAGAAATAAAAAGAAAGAAAATTAAGGAGAGAAAAGAAACGGAGAGAAAGGGAAATACATATTAAATTTTTTGTGTTCCAGAGTTCGAAAAAAATGAAAGAAAGTAAGAATTTTATGTGTTTTATTTTTTTTTCTTTGCATTTCCTTCTATTTTGGAAGGAAAAATAAAAGGAAAATTATTGGAAATTTTCTTTTTATTTCCTACTTTAAAAAACTCGGGAACATATTTTTTTTGTTTACTTCCATTTCCTTTAAAAAAACACTCAGGAACACCATTCTTTTTCTCTTTTTATTTATTTTCTTCTATTTCTCACCTTAAATAAGATTCCGAAACACAACGTAAATGTAGTGTTTTCAAAACCAAACCAGCTATCCAAAATGATCACTTTATTGGCCCATAGATAAGATCATTTGTATCAAATTTAAGAACCGAATTATATAACAATTAATATATTAAATTTTAGTATGGAAGGTAATCACATTTTAAAAGTAGTAAAGATAAAAACGTAATAAATATATAATTATAAAATCTAACAAACAAAAAGTTAATAGAATATTAGAACTAAAGCAAAGTTAAAAATGGATTGTACGGACCCCAATTTTTTATTAATTACTTCTTTTTTCTATCCAAGATTCGACCAGGTTGCGGTTTCAAGCCCCCTAGTTCGGACGCCAACTTCCACTATGCTATAATCGACCGGTTATTTGAAAAACGTTTCAGATGTTAATAATCCGCCACATGTAACGTTCCGGTTAGAATTTTTGGATCGGGTCAGATCAGGTGATGAGGGTAAATAGACAATTAATCTAGTAAAGGTTAATAAATCATGGGACTAAATATTGGTGAGCAAAAACCCTACTCGAAACTAGTTACTATTTGATTTACAGCCGACCACACTCCTACCCGAAAAAAATGACGTTTCCTCTTTTTTACATGACACCCGGTTCCTATCCCTACGATTCCTACTTGGACTACTAGAAAACTGTTAATAGATTACACGCAAAAGATGACGTGCGAAAAAAGATGACGCGCAATTGACCCGATCCTATCCAAGTACTACGTAATTATAGTGGTTTGAACCATTTTAAACATTGTAGTCATTACCCAATGCCTTTATAACTGTTTGGGACTGTTTTTTGGTTGTTTTTGTTGGCCAGTAAGGCCTATTTTCCGATTATCATGAGCTATGTGATTAAGAGGTAAGGCATGGAGATAACTATGCAATAGAGTTATTAATCAGAAATGATACAAGATAAATAGGTTAGAATAACTTGGATTAATGTTTATGTTTAGGTATCCTTGTTAGATTCGAACTTATAATTTATTTAGGTCTATAAAACCTTGATCGAGCATATGATATAAGATATAACAATTGATTTGAGTTTTGAGCTTATTTTTTCAAGTTGATAATATTGGAGAGGTTATTCCCTAAAGTGAGTTTTGGTTGTGACTTTCAAATCCCGAACAACTTTGATTTAGCATCAGAGCTTGCTTCTTCGAACAACACAACCCGATATTAGTAACAAACAACGAAAAATGAAGAATGTGGTGGTTGCTACTACATTTGAGAGCTATTCGGATCAATCGCATACACAGTTGTTTTCGAAGGACTAGATCAGAACTAGAGATCCACGCTCACTTCGATCTTGGAAGTTGATCGAGCAACAAGCAGCAACAAAGAAACCAACTCCATCATGTATGTCCTACGTTAAATAAAACAAACTACACAATATAGGGCATGTGAATAAGGGGGATCCTATCAGTACATGGTGTTGAGATCATATTGAACCTAGAACCACCACGGATGCAAAGAGAAACAACACTTTTATAGCATTGTTCTACAGCGCAATACACGAAGAACATATATTGCAGATTGGAAATCTTAACACAACTAAGGAGATGTGGGAAGCTTTGAAGACTGTTGGTACAAAACCCAAATATACGGAAGAAATTTGATGTTTCTTTGGTTGCTTCAAAATCTACATAAACAAAGAAATGCTACTAGAATATTTAGGAAAGTTTTATCAAAAGAAATAACAAACTTATTTTGTACATTTGGATTTGTACCAACAATTGGTATCAGAGCCCTAGGCTCATACCGTTAGGGTTCGCGAGAAGCAAGTGCAACGGTGTTTCCATGTAAGTAGACCGTAAGAACGTAAGCAAGCAGCAAGGGAACCGATTGGTGAAAACCGATCGATTAGTAGCAAGTTAAAGCAAGACACAGCAAGGTAAAGCAAGAGGCGTCAAGAGAGAGCAAGAAATCGAAAAAGCGGATAGCAAGATAGCAAGTATTTAGCAAGAAATGGCAGAAAACGCAGGAGTGGTAACAGTTCGAGAGCAAGGAAACGTATCTCTTCAATGTCCCAAGTTGACTGAAACAAACTACACTTCATGGTCGATCCTAATCGAGACAATACTTAAGGCATATGGTCTTTGGGAGGCAATAGACCCGGTCACCGGAGCAACCGCGGAAGAAAAGAAAAATCATACCACAAAAGCTATTATTTTCTCAATATTGCTGGAAGATATTCTTTTGCAGGTTGCTAACATAAGGATGCTAAAGACGTTTGGGAGTCCATCCGGGTCGATACGTAGGAGCGGACTGAGTCCAAAAGGCACGATTGCAAACTCTTACGAGCGAGTTAGAAATGCTAAAGATGAAGGAGAACGAGATGATTAATGATTTTTCAGGAAAAATAGGTGGTATTGTAGCAAAGTTTAAAAGTCTTGATTCAAATCTTGAAGAGGAGGTCGTTGTGAGAAAGCTTCTAAATTCAGCCCCTAAGAAATACTTACCAATCGTTGCTTCCATCGAGCAATACTCGAAGATTGAAAAAATGCCTTTTGAAGAAGCGGTGGGAAGACTCAAAGCATGTGAAGAAAGGTTAAAAAGTCATAACGAAAAAGAAGTGTTCAAGTTTTACATAAATTTTTCTTATACTGTGTGATCTTGGTCCTGAAACCAACAATTGGTATCAGAGCACAAGGTTAGAAAAGAGAGGTGTTTTGAGAGTTGGCTTGAGAGAGGAGGAGCAACCCTTGGCTGTTGGGCTGAAGAATGAGAAGCAGTAGCAGGTAATCAAGCAAGAATTTAATAGCAGCAAGCAATCAAAAGTAGAATTGTTTGTTTAAGCAGGTTAGAAGGTTTGAGAGTCCGAAGAAAGAATCAAGTGCAGCAGCCTTGGTTGCTATCACCAAAAGCATGTAGCGAGGGGCAAAGAAACACAGTTGCTTTGTTGTTGTAATTGGCTAGAATGTATGAAGAAGCAAGGGTTTATCAGAAGCCATCGATTAGCGGAACGAGAGTAGAAGCAACCGGTGGTTGGAGAGGATGAAGAGGGGGGCGATTTCATGTGAATCGTAGGAAAAGATAAGACCGGAGAAAGAGACCGACACTAGAGAAGGATCGGCATGAAGAGACCGAGAAGAGAAGGGAGAAAGACCGTGACTGGAAAGTGAGTTTTGGACCTAGTGTTGGATTATCGAGTTTGTTTACGGGTCGGGTCGGGTCAAAAGTTAGTTTGTTTTAATTTGACATGTTTATTGAAACTAGATAGTGGTTAAAGTAATGGACGTTGTGGCTCCTAGTCTTTAGGTATTTTTTTAAGTTACTGGAGTTTGTTAGTAGGTTGTTAGGAGTCAAGGTTTGTGTTTTGTAAACCACTACAACTTAGTATCAAATTATTTAAAAGAGTCGGAACACGTTTTGGGTTCTAAGTCATTGTGTGTGTACGTATCGTGTGTTGTCAAAGGGACCTGGACCAACATTTGGTATCAGAGCCTAGGGCTCGAGAGAAGGTCGGTTTGAGAGTCGATCGTCGAAGGGCGTAGCTCGTTGCTGCGTGGCAAACGCAGCAGGGAACCGGGCTATTTAGGTAGTGTTCAACGTCTGATGATGGAGACGAGAATGGTGTTCGGGTCAGGTTTTGTCACAGGTAAGTGCCGGTAGAGACAACGGGGTGACCGTGATGAACATCGATGTTCTGTGGATGTTAATGTTGATTGATGTTGGTAAATGCTGGGAACCGTGGTTTTGGTTGGGTCGTGACAGCAACGTTTTGATGTTGTTTAATGATGTCCTTGGTAGAGTTGTAGAAAGGTTTCGTGTGCCTTGATTAGCTTGATTACTGGCGTGTTTGCGTAAAAAGTGGGTTGAAAGGATCCGACAAAGCAGGTGGCTTTGGGTTCGGTTCATTTGGCAGATGAAATAAAGCGTTAAAGGTGGTGTGACCTTGTTTTCTTGGTCGGTGAAGAGGCCTTTTTGAGCAAGGTGATCGATGAAGCATATGATTGTCAAGATGTTAAGAGAAAGAAAGAAATTGGAGAAACAAGATGGTTATGATAGCATTATGGCGTTGGAGTTCAAGTCGGGTGACTTTGGATGTGAACATGAAAGAGGTCGTTGATCCGTGAAGAGTCAAGACGTTAATGAACGGGGTTCCAACAAGATGCCATGTGAGATGTTGCAAGTGTGGTGACCATGATTCAGTTTGAGCCGAGAAAACTTGGGCGTAACCGAGATTAAGATTGGTTATCCGGAAAAGGTCGAGTTGGTTCGAGAAGATGATGAATCAACTCTGGTATGAACAAACATTGATTAAGGTGGTGATTGTTGGATTATTCGAGTTTGTTCACTGGTCAGGTCGGGTCAAAAGTTAGTTTGTTTTAATTTGACATGTTTATTTAATGTTTATTAAAACTAGATAGTGGTTCAAGTATTGGACTTTGTGGCTCCTAGTCTTTAGGTATTTTTTTAAAAGTTAGTGGAGTTTGTTAGTAGGTTGTTAGGCTTTATAAAGGAGTCAAGGTTTGTGTTTTGTAAATCACTGTAACTTACATATCAAATTATTCAAAATAGTCAGAACACTTTTTGGGTTCTAAGTCATTGTGTGTGTACGTATCGTGTGTTGTCAAAGGGGCCTGAACCAACATTTAGGCGTATGTTTTAATGCTAGTTTTAAGTTCCCACATTTGTTTTGTATGGCTATTTATATCCTTTAGCAACACCAAAGAAGGTAGAGGCAATGTTAGATACCAACACAAAATTAAAATCAACAATAAGGGGGCAATCTCAAGAAAGGAAAGAAATAGAAATCACAAATTCAATGCTTCCAGTGTGATCATCTTGCACACTATGCATGGGTTTGGAATGGAATTAAAAGAATCAAAAAATGAATTATCTTAAAGTCGAAAAGGGTTGTTCATGATGGTGTGCTCAGGAAAGGTATTCTTTAGTGAGCACAAAGTGTTACAAAAAAATCGAATATGAGCATATGGAGGATAATCTACAGTATGTAGATGATGGCATACCAAACCACATGACTGAAACAAAACATAATTTTTTTGAACTTAATGACTAGGTAACAGGAAAAGAAATATTTTGAGATAATTCGTGCATTGAAATCAAAGGAAAAGTCTCTATCTTGTTTACAAGCAAAACCGATGAACATGAGCTGCTCACAGATGTGTACTACATCCCAAAACTATAAAGCAATATTATAAGACTTCTGTAGGTCACTAAGTTAGGAAACAAAGTAATTATGGAGGACAAAGTGATACAAGTATTTAAGAAAAGAAGAAGGCTCATAATGCAAGTAATTCGATCAAGTAACCGCCTCTATAAGATAAAGTAGTTACGAGTCACTCGGTTTCTCTCATCTGAAGATTGAAGAACCAGTTTGGCTTTGGCGCGTAAATTTTGAATTGATGAGGCAACTAAGTTCTAAAGGAATGGTACGTGGCATATCTATCATTAATCATCATACTAAGATTTGTATTTCTTGTCTTAAAGGAAAACAATCTCAAAAGGCATACCCAGGACATTCTTAGTTTCAAGCAACAAAGTTACTAGGTCTATTATGTAGTGATATTTGTGGACCTATCACGCCATGCACAACAACCAGAAGCTAATACATATTCTTGATCATGAATGATTTTTCTTGATACATGTGGATTTTTTTGTTAAAAACCAAGATCAAGCTTTCAACATGCTCAAGTGATTTAAATGATTGGTCAAAATGGGTGTAGGAATGAACATTGGAACCATTCAAAATGACCTGAGGGATGAATTTACATAAACTGAGTTCAATAGTTCGTGTGAATTTCAAAGGATAAGCAGACGTCTAGCCGCCCCCTACTTACTCAACAACAAGGGTGGTAGAGAGACATAATCCAATGTTTTGGAGATGATTTTATGCATGCTACAATTCACAAAATTTCCTCAAAGATTCTAGGGTGAGGCGGTGACACATGCAATATATGTCCAAATTGATGTCAAGCTTTGCTAGGCCGAAATCCTAGTATGGAAACTCTAAGAGTATTTGGATGTTTAAGCTTTGCACTAAACCCAAGGTTAATCAGAAAAATACTCAACAATAGAGAAAGACCCATAGTATATTTTGAATCAGAATTAGGATCAAAAGCTTGTGGGTTATATGATCCGGTTGAAACAAGAATATGTGTGAGACGAATAATAACATTCGAGAAGAAACAAGGCCGAACATGGTCGAAAGACGAACATGAACTGGAGTATTTTATTATTCAAGATTTTCCTGGTTCAAAATCATGTGAAGAAGACAATATATTGTAGCCCAGTATGTTCGGTGCTGATGTCTAATCTTCACCCGCTGGGCAGCATGGGCCCAGGCAAACTAGGGAAGAAAGTAATGAAACTCTAGCTCTATGAAAACGAGCACAGTCAAGGCACCGAGCAAACAACCATAATTATCTAGTTATATGAAGCAAACCAGCTGCGACAGACCAGTCGACCTAAAGCTCTTCTAAGCAAGTTCAATGATTTTGTAATTAAAGATCTGGTAAATCGAGGTTATAGCTAGTACAACTCTTATGCTATGTACAAATGATGAGCACTTAGCATACACAAAGGCTAAAGAAAACAAATACTAGGAGAAAGCCAAGCAAGTAAATATTGACAACATTGTACGAAACAAAAGTTAGAAGTTGATCAATCTACCTCTAAGGGACAAACCGAAAGGTTCGAAGTGGTTGTACAAGATTAAACAAGATGTATCATCAAGATATCAAGTACAAGGCATGAC
>BJCN01105899.1:0-11081 GCA_018326445.1 Flaveria brownii
ACCTGGGATACCGACCCTAGCTACTGCATCCATCCCATCAGCCTGTTTCAACAAAAGTACAAGGAAAATCAAAACTATTAATGGAGCCCGCAACATGGAGAATTATATGATATGGTAAAACTGAAGAAAGTCCACTTTGAACATTAGAAGATCAATGACTAAAGCTTTGCAAGGTTTTGTTAGCAACTCAATCCAAAATGGCATCTACCACCAAAAACGTCCAAAAGAATATAATAATATAGTAATCTGAAACCAACCAAAAAAGAAAGAGCATAGTCCTCAAAGGCATGTGCCTGCCAAGGCAAGGCACAGGTGAACCGCCCTGAGTGCAGCAAGGGCACAGGTGCACTAAACAGAAAAAAAACAGCCTGAACCGATAAAAATATGTGTCGGTACCGGTCTGAAAAAGCTAAGATGGCCTGGAACCAGTCAAAACCAGCCTAGAACATATCTAGGACAGCTAACAATGGCCTCGAATACACGTCTGTCTTGCTTGTATCAGGCGTGAGGTTTTTAAGCACCTTGCCCCTAGGCAACAGGCTGACCGTTTGTGCCTTGAACCTTTGACTACTATGAGCAAAGTGTATCTACTCATTGGAACATTAGCTGCACAAAGTTTGAGATGGTAACATACCTTGGCCGATTCTGCAGGTACTGTCCCATCACCATCAACATTGATATACGTTGCCTGTAAAAGAAACAACCAATCTTCTTATGTGTGGCCAAAGGAAGTAGTTATGGTGTTCATGTTGGCAATTTTGACATGCTATGCTAAAATAAAAACTATTGATTTAGGTTTCATTTTGCCTCTGGCCAGTCAAATAAATAAGATATAAACAAAAAAGGTTTATAACAGAAACAAGATGTGCGGTCAAAAATGTTTGGCCTCTATCAGACAGGTCAAACGTCATCAAAAAAGGTAGAGTAGTAATAGTTCTCTTGATCATGTTCAAAACGATAATTATTTGTAAAATTAGGAAAGACAAAAAAGAGCTTGCAGGCAAGCCCAACTTGACGAGACCAAGTTTAACCCATTCTAAATAATCTCTCAACTTAAAATAATAACATAAAATCACCCAAACAGTAAAGATAGTATAGTATTGTGTAAAACTCCATGTAAAGAATTATTACATCTAGCCATGGTAATTCCTGCAGGTCCAAGATGGGTGAATCCACACTTCCATAACTGCAGAATACATAGTGTTATCAACAGATCCACAAATTAAATCTCGGCCATCAAAATAATAGATACTACTACCAATTTATTTTATTCTTATCTTTTTTGGCAGAGCGGTTGTGTTAAATGAAGGAAAGAAAGCTATACCAAACAGTCTGCGGAGTGTCAAGACCAGTGCCATATACATTATAGAATTTAATATTTGGTGGAAGTTTCGCTGAAGACAAGATCTCTCGTGTTTTATTAGCCCATTCTAATATTTCTTTGTTAAATGGTAAAGGAATATCCACTCCTCCATAGCTAAGCTGTAAATGTATGACCAATAAGTAATTTGTGTGCAACCCATAAAAATAAAATAAAGTTAAAAACCATACCTCATTGGCTGAAAGAGCCTGAGTGAAGATTGAAACCGCTTCAATTGGGGTGAATGTCTCCAGCATAGCAGTAGAGTTACCATTTCCAACCTGAATTTCCTTCCATATTTGTAACAGCGGAGCATGTTCCCATTCATAATCCAGACATGCCATCAATTCATAAATGGATGGACATTCAATCAACTGTCAATCCACACGCGTGTGATTAATGAAATGAGGCCACAAAAGATGCAGCTTTTTTTCCTTTTCTTTGGTTTTCAACTTGAACAAGAACATCTGACTTATTTTGGGGATTATATAGACCACATACCAGCTGATGCATACTCCACTTGGATACAAAAAAGTATGCTTCCCAACCTTCCACAAATGACATCCCATTCATTAAGGTGGATGTTACATATCCAGGTGCACCTGTCAGTTCAGTTAATGATACTTAAGTCAAAATAATCTATATTCAATAATAAGAAATATAGACAAAAACTTCAATCAATTTCTGAGTGAGCTTATCACACATGTGGATACATATATGAAATTAAATAAAGAAGTTCCAATATTTTGACGCTATATTGTAAGCTTCTAGGTTTTAGAAAGAATGTCTCCTTATATACAAAATAACTAGATAATTTGAGTGGTTTACCCTGAAATGGTGCAGCAATTGCTATCCAACTCTTAACATATTTCTCAAAAATCTGCAAGAGAGTATTTATATAAAACGACTTCCATGACTAAGTAATATAAATTAAAAACATTAACAACAAGAAGAAAAAAAGTAACATACATCAGTGTGCAGGCTCATAAAACATTTGACAAGAAGCCCACCCATTGAGTGAGTTATTACGTTTATCTTTTTCCCCCCTGATGCATTATAAATTGCATCCAACTTTGCAGCAAGGCCATCCATCGTTTCTTTGAGTCTGAAATATGGACACAGAATGTGAGTCAACACAAAATATCAATTACTGGTTCAACATGATATCAGCACATTGACAATAGAACTGGTTCAACAGCCAGCTGCACATTTACCTTCATAGTATATAATTTATAATAGAATTTAACACATTAGTTATTAATGAATACACAATGGACAAGAAAGTGTTAGGGGTTAACCTGACCCAACCAGCCAATTTTGACTTGTTTTAGAAAAACACTTGCTTGTATTGACCTCTTACCCAACCCGGCGATTTTTCCACCTCTAAATAATATTGATCAAGTGCTTGACATAAAACATTATGGATGTTGTAGTTAAAATCATAACTTAAAAACTCAACAGATCCACTAGATCTTAAGTTGTACTATATAGAATCTTTATGGATATTGTAGTTAGAATCATAACTTAAAAACTCAAAAGATCCACCAAATTTTAAGTTGTAATATATAGAATCTATAATTTACCTAAACACTATAAAGAATCACATTTGTCTATTTTATTGATGTTCACAAAAAATCACCAAGACACTATTTGCGATTTTTGTTGTATGGGTTTATTTTATTCACATTGATAGAATCACATCTAATCTATGGTTGGATCTGTACGACTCTATACATTAACTAGTGTGGCATGGATGCTAAACTAGAAATTGGACATATCATGCAAGTCTGTTGTTTTTGCTGTAAAAGCACATCTTATCGTAATGAGGATTTCTAGAATAAATTCGTATTTTCTCACTTGAGTATCTGACTACTGTGAGCAAAAATAAACAATTTATTATAGATATCAAAAGATTTATCAAGCTGTTACCTATTGCTTTGTCGGAAATCATATCCAAATCCAAATAGTGTTTTTCCTTCTTGGTATCCCCAGCTCGTCATTTCATTAATCATATCATGAAAATAACATACACTATCACGCGCAATAAGCTGCCATTCACATGAAGAAAACACTTAAAAATCTTCACCATGTAATAATTTTGTGATTTCTTTATGTAGAAAGTATAAACCCCATATAAATTTGGATCAAATCACAAGCAAAATTGTTGCATGGCAATATTAATGATGAGTGAGCCAAACAAAAAGGTATCCCTAAAAGTATTTTAAGTAACAATCATCATTAAGACTAGAATCCACACAAGAGTTTAAATTACTGTGTAGAATGTAATCAAACCCAGACTGGGATTTAACCATCACTAAGACTAGATTTTATACAAAAGTTTAATCGTGTACTTGTGTACAAACAGGCTAGTGTGCTCTAATTGGTCTACAATCTTTAAAGCTTGATCATTGCAGACGACTACTGTTTGCCTATAGCACAACTATGAGGACTCTCCACAATAACCGAAGTACCGAACCATCTTAAGCAGTTTATCATTATGCAAGAACTTTGAGCTTAGTGAAATGTATGCATAACATGCACAACATCATGTTGTAAGTGATAGTAGGTTAAACCTCAGGCCAATGTCAACATGATTGAATAATCTCAAAAGTATCTCGGTCATGATACAGACTCGATTCAAAATTAAATTTGCTTGCCTCATAAGTCATATCGGGTACTTATAAGTACACCATTTTCTAAGGTTCAAATAAGAAGCTATTACAAAATGCAAACTTATGTTAACATCCTATACAACTGCAACAAGCAAGCTGATATGACAGTCAAAACTTTCATATTAGCTGATTCATCTAGAATTCATGCTTTGCAATCAGGCCACACAAGGCATTTCTATCTGATAACAATATTGGACGAATATGCAAATTTGAAATGTAGTTAATTACAAGTCTCACTCTCAAATAATTCATGGAAGAGTTTAAAACAGCTGAAAACACAATAGTGATCCAATTCATATTCAGTTATTTTAAAGAGTGACTACATCAGCTTACAAATGCCACTGTTTCCCTTATAAAAGCATAGTGAGAATATATGAAAATTCAGGAGACCCATGAGGAATCACTCTCTCTCCACAAATCATGTTCTCAATAATAATTCTGGTGAGGGATAAAAATAAGGAATCACGATGTCTAGCCCCATTCTTTTGAACCATTTCCTCATGTGGGATTTTGTTAAGGTGGAAAATCAGTTTGGATATGGGTCTGAACTCTGATAGTAGGCTGGAACATGAATTGGTATGATTACTTGAAAGTTGAAAATTACTGTTCTATTTGTGTATTTGGTGTATTGATCTGAAAACTAACATATCGTTAGTTATCTTTCGTAGACGTGCCAAAATACCAAAACGAACTGGGCGAGTGTGAAGGGTAATATGACATAGTTCTGTTTAACACACAGAAATGAGAAATTGAGAACAAATGGATATCAGAACAGAGTAAAATCCAGCTCTCCTGGGAACTAGATAATTCACGTTTATATCTACAGAACATTCATATTCACATTCTCATTCCCTCAAGCCAAGCATGCCTACTAATCTACTATCATTCTCATTCCCTCAAGCCAAGCACACCTACTATCATTCCCATTCTCTCAAGCCAAGCATACCTACTATCATTCCCATTCCCTCAATCCAAACATCCCATCAATTTTTTGATTCTCCATTTGGACCATTTCATAGGTCTGGTCTTGGTTTCTAATCAAAAAAGTAAATGGGACCGTATTCACAGCTTTCTTTTTTTTATTTTACATAATAAAATTTTGATTAAAATGAAGATTGTTAGGAGGGTATACTTAACAGTTCTCAGAGGTGTATGACTTTAACCAGTCCATATTCAATTAAGCACAAGACCCACTCACAAAAGTTAACTATATAACGAATACTTCACAGTCTTAATATTACGAGCCACTATGGTTACTTGAAACAATAAACCTTTCAAATCCGATTTGTTACGAATTTTATAAACACACAATAATGGGGTGAGAAAGGCATGAAGAAATGTGTAGTACAACAACACTAAGTATGATGGATGCAAGGTGAAGATTATTCAGTTATAAGTATCAAAACACACACCATATCAGGATCCAAGCAATCAATTGCATAGAGGCCAGCTCTGTCCTGAGGAACAACAATGCTGATGTTGGGATCCAAACACTCGGTTTTACCTGGTTAGCAGCAAGCCAGTGACTAGATTAAAAAACAAAGAAAATTATCTAAAAACAACATAAGAGATGCCTTTTTAAGGAAAAAGTATCAAGACAGATGTATAAAAATACGCTACTACTGAGATCCCACAAGCTCAACAATTGCCACTCTGCCAGATACCTTTTGAGCCTGCTGAACTATGGATCTATTCTTCCTCCATACTCTCTACTGGCTTATAATCATCATTTCTATTTTCTAGTACACTCAGATGAAATATTAGCTATCATTATTTATTACATTTCAAAATCTGGAAACATCAAGATATTACTTAAAGGTAATCAATCCAGAAGCATGCCTCGAAGGGCGCATTCAAATGGCTGCAAAAATAATAGTAATGCAATGCTTGTGAAAACTGATTCATTTATCTTTTGACAAAACTGATTCAAAGTTTAAACTACCTATTTTTAATAAAAATTGCTGCACGAAAACTGATTTTTGAGGGTAAATTAAAGGCATGTTTAAACATAGCATCTAACTTCCACTTCATCTCTAACTTGGTCACTGGAAGCCAGAAAACATTCATGCTATCGTGGCTGAATGGTTAGCATAACAATTTCAGAAGTTCAGACAGTTCTCATAATGGCTTCTTCAAGTTGCTACTTACATAAAAATCTGTAAACGAACTATCCCCAACTTCAATCATGTAATTTCATTCTTTCAATAATCTCTTCAAACCGCTAAGTTAATAAACCCTAATTTGAAACTTAAACGGAAAAGGAACAATAACGAACAATAAACTACCAGTTTCAGGATCGAATTTGCACCAAAGTTTGGCCCGAAATTCACGATCAGCCTCCCAAATCCGAACCCAAACTCGCTCTTCTTCCCCGGTTTCAGCATCTTTAGCATTCAAAATCGAACCAGCGATCCCAGGAACAATAAGCACCGGATCAAGGTTCGGATCAACGTAGGGCTCTGGTTTCTTAAGGATCCTCAACCATGCCTCCACCGCTCGAACAACATCATCCAACAACACCGTCATCTTGTGACCAAATTAAATCAAATCGCTCACGCCTACCACAATCAAATCGCTTGTTGAATGAGAAATCAATAAAGGTGTAGATTGTAATGGTTTGAAATTATTAGGGTTTGTAGATTACGTGCTGAAAGATGATGCCGTGAAAGCTACGTGGAGAGGATAATGTCGAGTAGTGAAAAGACGAAGTTGCCCTTTGTTTATAAAATTAAACTAATGAATTTTGTCATCCACTCAATTTCCATCCGCTTCCATGAGCACAATAAATTTTTTTTAACAACAAATTTACGATACTGTTTTGAATGATAGATGTTCAGGCCCACCTATTCGTATCTCAGTCCGGACCGCACCTTCAAACCCTTAGGAGGAAACTTATTGTTGAAAAAAACCCCCGGCTCAACTCTGAGCATTTTGCTCAGAGCGAGACTTAAATCCATGACCTTCATATATTTACATGTTATATGTATCTCATCTTAACCAGTTGGGTAAAAGATCATTGATGAGCACAATAAATAATAGAGTATTCATAATAGATTTTACTCTTTTTAAGGTAATGTTTTAAATCGGGTCATGAGAAGTGAGAGATAGGACGATTTTAGGGTGTTTTGGAGTTGGTTTCGGAAGAGAGGCAAAGTTCAGATAAGATATGTAGAAGGGACATGGAAAGGCTTTTTATTGTAGATGCTTTTAAAAGTTATTAACCTTTAACCTATATATTTATAAAGGAATGAAAGGAATAGAACATTTTGGGTATATGTAATTTTGGCGGGAACATTTTGTTTATTTTTGTTTTGGCCCCAACCTCACCAACCCTTAGCTGTAGTGGTTTTTACAAGGTTTTATGCGTGATGTACAACCAGTGTTTTGAGGGTCAGGTCGAACCGGCCGGTCCGGCCGTAGTTCTCCATAGCTACCGATCCGATCAGGGGTGCTTCGTTTTGGAGGCATTGAACCCGACCGGATTATCCCGAGTCGGCGCCAAACTTGGTCGAACCGGGGGGTCGGACCAATTGGATTGGTTTTTTTATATATTTTTAAAATTTCCAGTATTTTGTTATATATATTCATTAAATAATTAACATTTTATCCGATTCTCATAACCGGTCCGACCGGTGAACTAGTAAGGCATCCGGTTCATTATTCGATCCGGTATAGAAAACATTGTGTATAATATTTTAGCATTTACAACTTTTGAATCTCTAGGTTCAAGCCATGCTTTAGGGTTTGAAACAAGATTAAACCATCCGTAGAACCCTATGAGTAGGGTGGGCGTAGAGTGTCACACAAGGTGAAGATGAAAAGTGGATTAGGATGGTGTAAAAAAAAGGACGAATGAGGTTTGAAAACGAGTCAGGACGATTATAATCAATATTTTATCACTGAATATGGCGTCATTGCACGTGTTTTTATATATGTTTTGAGTTTGTCTACGTTTCAACATGATTTCTGTTTGAAAAAAAGTTGAGTTAAGTATAATACATTTTCATTAAACAATATAAATTTGAGTCACTCTACATCTCGAAGTAAATTTATTTCGAAAATAAGTCGTGTCGATCGTATTCTATACTTTACTACGTCGCGTACGTTGCCGTCGCAATGCGCGACGGGTTAAAATACTAGTTAGTATAAAAAATAGAATTGTGTATTACATTAGTTTGATAAATTAAATATTAAATATAGTGATTAGTTAAGATTTAGAATTAAGAAAGATAATCGAATAACAAACTTATATTGTTAGGTTAAAAAAAAAAGACTAATAGGTAGGTAAATAAGATCTGCAGAACTTTAATATTTGGATTTAAGATTGACTCTTCTTTTAATTTGGTTTTATATATTCATATAACTAATCATAGGAAACTTATTTATAAAAACACACCAAAGATTAGTATAAATCTAGTGAAATAATACACATTGTATCCTGAATAAGTGACCAAAAACTTAATAACAACATACAATACTACAGGATTGTCATATAATATATTGACCTAGACGGTTGGACGCTTTAGACTTGTTCCGTTAAGTGAGTTATCATGAAACAAACACTTAGTTACTTACCAGTAGACCCAACGAATCAAAAATCCTCACAAAACAAGATCCACGTCTTGTAAATTTATAAAATCGTAGGTTAATCTTGATGGGTATGAGTCATCCAGGAAATAAATATATTCACACGGGTTCATTCTGTCTAGATCATGGGTCTCAAAGACTCAAAGTAATATAGTAGTGGTTGTTTTCCTTTAATTTAGTTGCAAGGGTTTATTAAGAGTTTATTTAATGTAAGTTTGAGTATGAATGAAAGTGGGTCTTGAAGCAATAATATTCACATGTTCGAGTGTGAGTTTTGAGTTTATTTACTCTTGAACCAACAGAAATCATTATCATCATGAAAATAACCACACAACACAACATGGTCCGTACAGTAACACATTTGAAATTAATCTACACTTTTAACTATTTTAACCATCCAAAAAATGAATGCCATTGAATACCTAACACAATTAATATAACAAAGCCCCATTCCATACATGGTGACTTTATTGAAAATCCACCTAAAAAATTGTAACCTAGATCAATTTTGACAGGCTAGAGCATATATAGTTATCGGATTTCCACTGAATGAGGCCGAGCGGTCTGAACTAGTAATGGTTTGTGATCAAAAACGGCTTGAACGTCAGTAGAACTCCAAGTCCCTCGATTACATTCAAGATGAAAAATATCATTTGATCGCCTGAAAATGATTACACATGCAAATCTTATTATTTTTGTAAGTCTTCTCATGCAACATTTCTTTAAAGCTTGTAAGGAGGCTTTTTTAGCCTTCCAAACTCGATGAAGTAACCGCAGTGGTTTGCAGAACTATTAACGATTTGAAGGGGATTTATGTAACAAAAATGCTAGTTACCAGGTTTATGCATATTCAGAAACTTGGGATTAGTCTACATAACTTTTTATAAAACAACAATATGACTTTCATTTTACTAGTATGACTTATTACACATTTAAATTTACTTCTAATACGCGATATGATACGCGATATGATATTAAAAGAGAAGAAACTACATTTTCAAGTGAGCAAGAGAATAAAAATTGAGAGTATAAGCACGTACCAGGAAGAAATGTTGCATCTTGTCTCTTCTGGGACCATGATAACCTACAAATTTAGAGATAAGTGAGATTTAATTTGACACTAACGGTGATCAAACAGGTTGAAAGTTGTGTCAGAGATAATTAAATGTCTATAATTTATATTATTATTTTAACTATATAGTTTCTCTAATTCATATTTAATGCATTAAGTACAACCCGTTTTAACACAAACTTAAATATGAGATTATTGATTAAGTGAATACTCACAGTGCTCCTCCACAGGCTGGACCAATTGCTTTGCAAATTGACTGCATAGTCATGGCAATACCATTGGCTGCACCTCTTTGATGTTGATCCTGTCTCCATGTACATTTGTACAAAATATAATAGTTAATTTATGTACTTAAAACTGTAAAATTACAGAAAAAATATATACAGAAATGGAGAAGTAAATAATATTACCACAGCTTTATTTTGCAGCATGAATGTGCTAGTTATGATGGACACCTGGTTAAAAACTCAAAATGAGAAACTAAATTGTGGTAATAGTCTAATAGAGATAAAGTGGAGATGATTACAACACATATAAACAGTTGAATGCTAAGATCTTAATTTTGTAAAATTAATGTGGTCGAGTACCATTTATATGTATGTATCTTAAATAAGAAAATTGCATAAAGTAGAAAAGGATTTAGTCTCTGAGAAACTTACTGACAAAACGTTCTTGACGATGGATGCTAGATTTAAGGTAAAGGTGAGCATGATGCCAGACAACAACGCGATGTATGGATAAGTTGTGAGTAAAGGTATAGATAAAACCTACACAAGAGATGGATGGATTAAGCCTTAAAGTAACTGAATTACGTAATACTTAACTACTCCCCTGTAAGTTAGGCACCTTTGACTCCAGAAGTCAAACAAACTACTTTTGCTTTGATATTAATATAACTACATTCACTCGTTCCTAAAAACTATATTACATTAAAAGTACAGTAATTATATGATAAATCAAAAGAAGAGGGATTAATGATAACTGCAATTTTATTAAACAAAAGTTTGACTTTTAAAGTCAAAGGGAAGACAAATAGTAGAGAAATAATGAGTTTAAAGGAAGATTGTTTACTCCGGAGATGCGAGCTGCTACGATGGGCCCGAATATCCTCTCTGCGATTGGATATAATGAAGTCTGGAATAAGAGAAGCCCCACTCCTGAAACAATCAACATTTTTTTGCAAACATTTTGTTACATTTATATTTTCATAATTTCTCTAAATTTCATATGCTTTAATGCTTTTACAAGAACAATGGTTTGTCTGAATATGAGTAACATAGCTTGAAATTTGGTCAAATAAACAAATGTTGAAAATAATTTGGAACATCCAAGTATAGAACAGGTGTTGAAAAATAGTATGAAATTATAAGTAACCTCACCTGTGATAGAT
>BJCN01105911.1:0-12250 GCA_018326445.1 Flaveria brownii
TGGTGACTTAGGGTGGAGAGAGCTTTGGCCTTCATTTCTTGATTCAGCAGTCAGGCTCTAGCCAGAGAGAGGTTGTGAAGCACCTTCACCAACTGGTGCATTGAGGGTACAAGAAGTTGAATGGGTGGTTTCTATGACAATGCTCACAAGTTTAGTCATTGGGCCTTCAGTCAAGGTTTTCCCTTCGAAGCTAATCTTAGGGTCTACCTTAACATCCAGTTAACCAATGCCATTGCCTGTTTAAATTTGTCTTCTTCTTTGTCTGAGTTTTTTAATAATCCTGCCTTGAATTCTCTCAGCCATTATGTCAGCCTACCTATGTTGAGTTGGGTTGACAAGTGGCATATCAACTAGAGAAAGACTATCATAGTAGTTCAAGATCTGAAAGTTGAAGACCTATTGCTGTCCTTGAAATCTATGAAGTATCGGGGCTCTTCTATCAGCATCTTACTTGCACCTATGTATTTCATTTGCAGCTCCATAGGGTGGGGATGACAATGCCCTTGGCATACCCTCCTCAAATAAGAAAATCCATATCAGTGTGAACTTGAAAAGTTTGCTAAGTGTGGACAATTGCAAGTGAGGTTGGTGATTCCTCAATATCGATACTCTGAGAAGGACTCCCAGGTTCTGTGATTGTGATAACTTCCTCCCCTTTTTGGTAACATCACCCATTTACATAGGTGAGCTGGGGGTTAAGTCTATCACATCCTCAGGTTCTTGTGTTCCTCGTTAAGTCCTCCTGAAGGGTCTCTTATGTAGTTGTTTCTTGAGATCAGAGATCTCAAGTTACTGATCATTGACCCTTATTTGTAAGGTAGTCACTTGAGATTCTAAGTGATTTGCCTTGGAGACTAAATAAGTGCATGTTTTGATCTGTTTTTACACCTTTAGTCTGAGGTTCCCCTCATCTTTGGTAGAAGAATCACTGGGGGGTGAAAGAATTGGACCTAAGTCTTCTTCCTCATCACCAGCCTGTTGTTCTTGGCTGTTGGATTTCCCCTGCTCACTGACATCTTCAATTGAAGTGTCAATGGGATGGGTTGCCATGGTTGAGGTCTTAATGATGTAATCACATGCAGAAGTGAGAGCCTCTTCCATATGGATCTCCTAAACATGTTTAGAAAGATCCACCTCAGTGGGGGTGAATGATATGGGCTAGCTATGGGGGACACAAGAGTACTTATCTCTCTTTGAGTAGGGAATGAGAAGAGAGATTCATGATACTCACTGAGTGCCATATCTTCATCATCATAGAATTCTAGGCTAGGTATTGGTTGGTTTAAATCAAGAGGCTTGGGATGGTAACTTTCCCCTAAAGGTTGTTCACTAGCGTGTTGAGACTCTGAGTGAAGGCTTAAGGCTTCTTAGGTTATTAGCTCTTCAGTCTAAGCATGAGGAACCTCATGACTGATTATTGGTGAGTGTAAGGCCCCGCTCCCGGGACGCTTACAGTTGGTCATTCGTCACATAAAACATTTAAGATACAACATTTGTAGTGGAATTTAAACTTTTTATTAATAACAAATCATATTATTAGGTGTACATCTAAAAAATTGTATTAACACGATATCATTCTAAAAAATGTGGATGCCAGTCTTGAATCATTTCCCAGTAGCTTATGCATCCATGCATGCACCTCCTTAGCATCAACAATTACATGCCAACAATTATGCATACAAAAAGTCAGTTATGTTAAGTGAGTTCTAGTTTTTAATAATAAAGTACTTTATTTTCATTTAAAACCTTTCCTTTACTTTCACACGTAATCATACATCATACGCATACTTCGATAATAATAATTACTATCTTTCATTATTATTCGTTTTCACACGTTATCACACATTTCGTACTTTTATCTTTATCTTTCACTTTCATCTAGATCCTGTCTTATGCTATGCCCCATCATTGTGCACGAAACAACTACTGTCTTGGGTTCAAGCGACAAGGATCCTGATTTCGCACGTCATGATCAATCACAAAGATTGACCCCCTCTTTGCATCCTCAAGGGTTAGCTAAACCGCACATAGTTGAGCTAACAACCCCTCAATGGGTTGTGAACCTCCATTCATTTTGCTTGCAAGACTTTCATCCATTCATTAAGTTCGACTTTTCATTATCATTTACTTTCACTTTATTACATAATACTTATTCTTATTTAGCATACATCACACCAAGTAAGAGACATCGTGAAACATACATTCACATTCTTATTGACATGAATACCAAACAATATTATCCGACCCTCCGTGGTAGAGTGGGGGTTTAGGGGCGGCAGCCCCTAACAGCGGAGTTCTAGGGGCAGCAGCCCCTAGTAGGGTCCAAGGGGCAACGCCCCTAGCTGGGGCCGTGCTGTTAAAACCATGCGAAAACTACCTATCATGCGAAAACTACTTATCTTGTGAGAACTTTGTCTCACGCGAGAACTACTTGTCATGTGAGAACTTCGCAGATTAAAATTTCATACCGTACACTAAACTACTCACGCAAAAACTATGTTTTTCCCGCGCATTCACAACTTATCGCTTCTAAGGCTGTTCTAACATGCTTAACCTCATAAAGAACATCATACAAGCATAAAACGAGCATTTTAGTATGCATAATAGCCCCAAAACGTAAAAGTGGTGTAAAAAGGGGACTAGAAACTCACCTTGTGAAGTTCTAGCACAAACATGACCTTCCCAAAGCCTTTATCGAACAAAAAACTACATAACAATGTGTTATATTCATCAATAACCGTTTCTTAGTATATAACACGAGTTACTACACGAGTTACATATCTTAAACACCTCGATTCTGTGCTTTCACTCTCTAAACAACCGTTTTCTCTCTCTAGCAACAACACTTTTCTCGTGGGTATGGGTCAGGCATTGGTGCTCTCAGCTATTTATACCCAGCAACACTTTCCGCCTAGAATTCTCGCACGAGAAGTTTTTTTTACGTGAGAACTGCCTTTCTCGCGAAAACTCCCTTTTGCGTGAAAACTTGTTAACCTTCTTTTCTAAAATTTCCGGGCGTTACAGTGAGATGGGAGTGGTTTGCTCCTCAGGGGAAATGGGAGCTTCCGTGTCCACTTCCTCCTGTATGGGTGGTGATATGGGGGCCTACACAAGTTGAATAACTTATGCAGGGGTTCGTTTGGATTTTATTTGGTAGGTGAAGGTTATTTGTGGCTGTGTGGATGGTCTTGAAGTAGAAGGTGTGGGTTCAACACTAGCTGTTGCTGCTAGGTTGTCACCTTGAGCAATGATCTCTAACATTTTTGAAATCAAAGCTGTTTCTACCCCTGAGAAACCCACAGTAGGCTTTCTCATAGTCTTGAAGATACCAGGCTTTATCTGTCCTAATTTGAGAATATTACCTATTCCCCTTAAATGTGAGCCCAGTTCATAGTTGAGAATGTGCTAGACATATCTTGGAAATATATAATATTCTAAGGAGTCCAAGTTTGCAAGTAAATTAGTGTACACAAATTGTGAATACCTGAACTTGACCCCATGAACCAGGCCATGGATTATAAAGGTGAGGTCTTCTGGAATTTGGTCTCATCCTCCATGTTGGTTAGACAAGTTATGGATAATGACATGGAGAAGGTACTTCCACTAAGAGAAAAACTTCCTTTTCATGAAGGTTCTGACTGAGAAGTCACCTTCATGGCCCATCTGCTCAAAGGAGTGGTTAACAGCAGATTTTGGAAGGACAATTCACCTTCTGCATCATCCAGCTGTAGATGAGAGTTTATGAAGGCTGGAGTGATGAAGATTATCCTCTTCTACACTATGGTAGACAGTGCCTTCTCCCCATCCATGATAACCTCTTGGCAGGTCTTCCAAAAGTCCAAAAGTTGATCCTCATAGAGTAGATGATTAATGGTGAGGGAGGTGAAGTAGTTTGATAGAGAAAGAAAGCGGCACCCTTACATTCAGTCATGCTACATCTTGTAAGTATGTCCTGTACATCCTTTGACTGACTTATGAAGATGCCATTGTCAACTTGATTCACTTGAATTCCTAGAAAGAAATTTAGTTCCCCCATGGCACTCATTTCAAATCTATTATTCATCAGCCTCTCAAAGTCTTTACCGAGCTTTGGCTTAGTTGAACAAAAAATAATGACATCTACATATACTTGAACCAGCATCAAGTCATTTCATGTTCCTTTGATGAAGAGAGTTCCATCTATAGTATCCCTCTTGCAGTCATGTTGATAGAGATATTGAGATAGTGTCTCGTACCACTTTCTTGGAGCTTGGTGCAGCCCAGAAAGAGCTTTATCAAGCTTGCAGACATAATCAGGATGATCTGGGTCTACAAATCCATGTGGTTGTTTGTCATACACCTCTTCATCAATCATCCCATATACACTTGACATCAAGTTGGTAGACCTTGAAGTCCTTAGATGCAGCAAACACCAGGAATATCATAATAGCTTCAAGTCTTGCTACAGGAGCAAAGACATCAGTGTAATCAATTCTTTATTCTTGTGTGTACCCTTGAACAACCAGTCTTACCTTGTTCTTGATAACAATTCCTCTATCATCTTTCTTATTCCTAAACACCCACTTGGTTCCTATGATAGTCCTCCCTTGAGGAAGAGGACATAGGTTCCAAACCTTTTGTCTTTTGAATTGAAGCAGCTCCTCTTGCATTTTTTCAACCCAACTTCCATCCTTCAAAGCCTCATCAACTTTCTTTGGCTCTATCTAGTACAAGAAACAAGAGTATAGACAAACATTTTTGTCATGAGTTTGTCCTCTTGTTCTCACCCCTTTGTCAACATCAATGATATTTATGGTGGGGGTGTGACTTGTGGATCCTAAGTTGAGGGATCACAGCAAGTTGATTAGACAGATCTAAATTTGAGAAGTTTAGATATGCAATGAGGTGTCTCCCACCACATCAGCATACTTATCAAGAAAAGCTTGATCTAATGAGTTTGTGACATCATTGATGTTGTCTTTAATTGAGTGGTTATCAGCGTCAAGAAATTGCTGACCATTGTCACCACCACCATTTCCTCCTACATTTGAAGCTCCTTCATTTGTGTTTTATGCCTATGAGCTGGAATTTTCAAGAATCTCAGATGTATCAGCTTGATTTGTCATTGTTATGTTGATTGGAACGTCATTTACAAGGTTAGTTGCCAAGTAGTAGTCTTGCTTGATCTTCTCAGCTAAAATCTTGGGTCATATCTTCTATTGATGGATTACCTGTAGATCATAAAATACTCTCACAAGTTTTTTCAAAACAGTTGGTAACTAAATCAAGATCAAATAACTAGTCAGGACCAAAACCTTTCACACAGGGATTGTGCTCATTGAAAATCAAATTGGCTGATTCTTCAACTACTCTAGTTCTGAGATTGTATACTCTATAAGCCTTAGCTTGGGAAGAGTATCCAATAAAGTGTCCATCATCTGATTTCTTAGCAAACTTGGCTACTTGATCTTTGATATTCAAGATGGTGCAGGGACATCCAAATGATCTTAGAAAACCAATGAAAGGCCTTATTTTATGCCACAGTTCATAAGGAGTCTTACCATGAGTCTTGACTACTAAAACTCAGTTATGCATATAGCAGGCAATGTTAACTGCCTCTGCTCAGAAGGTGATGGACAATTAAGAGTCAGACAACATGGTTCTTGCAACTTCAATAAGTGTCATGTTTCTCTTCTCAGTAATGCCGTTTTGCTGAGCAGTCCTGGGAGCACTATATTGTCTTGTATTACCTTTTCATCACAAAATGTATTAATGATTTGGTTCTTGAATTCAGTTCTTTGATCACATCTTATGATTGACCTTGTGATCACTTTGATTCTCAATTTTCAGAATGAAGTTCTTCAAGATCTTAGGAGTCTCATTCTTAGTTCTAAGGAAGAGAACCCAAATGAATCTTATGAAATCATATGTGATCACTAAATAGTATGAGATCCTTCCTAGACTTATTACACTAGTTGGCCAAAGAGATCCATGTGTAATAAGTGTAAGGGAGTAGTGATAGAGTTCATTTCCTTTGGCTTGTGAGACACCAAGTGTTGTTTCCTTTTCAGGCATGCAACACAATGATCATCACTTGTAAACTCTTTTTTTGGCATTCTAGTTACCAAATCATTCTTAATTAACTTATTCATGTTCTTAAATTTTACATGGCGTATTCTTTTATGCCAAATAAAAGACTCATCACAATTTGCTTTAGATAAAAAGCAAGAAACTTCTCCTGAAGGAGATGTTTTTTGCAAATCCATCTTGTACATATTCCGTTTTCGAGGTGCTCAAAGCAGGATATGCTCTTGAGGAATGACAACCCCGGGCTTGAGAACAATGCACTCATGCTTAGTGAAGATCATGTTATGTCTCTGATCATAAACTTGGGATACACTCAATAAATTATACCCAAGATCCTTAACAAAGTTTACCTTCTCAATATCGAGCTTACCATTTATGACCCTACCCCTTCCTGTAATGTAACCTCCAGCATCTCCTCTAAAAGCAAATGGCCCTCCATTAATTTTCTCAACTTTTGAAGCAAAGGGCCATTACCTGTCATGTGCCTGGAACAACCACTGTCAATAATCCATATATTCTTGTTGGTCTTCAGCTGTTCCTGCACAATAAAAGAGAGTTGGTTACATTTGGAAACCCAAGCCTCATTGGTCATGGGCTTTTCAAAATGAACTTAAGACAATACAATAGTAATTGATCCTATGCTAAGACTTTGGGGATCATTGGCTATTGTTGAACTCTCTGTCACATGGTCTTCCTTTATCTTCCACACCATCTTTGGAAGATTAGACTTGACATTCAATACTTTGGAAGTTTCTACAACTTTAGAAGTTTTGGAGGCTGACCCTTCGGAGGATCTTGCTTTGATTGCAGCAAGCTTCAGTGCTTTGGAAGCATTCCTTTCTTTCAAGATCAAAATATCTTCCGAAAGCAAGTTTTCACTTGTCTTAATTTTCATTTTGAAGCTTCCAAAAGAAACACAGTTTTCTTCTGAAGCTTTCTTCTTGTTGTTCCTCTTAGAAGTCTTCTTTCTTGTTATGTTAACAGTACTTTATTGGTCCTATTGATCGAGATAACAGTACAATTGATTAATAAACACAAACAAATCCCACTAAGAACACAAATATCAATGACATTTATGAACAATATAGATCAAACACTATAAAATATGGATGAACAATTATGAACACCTCATAAACACTATGAAAACCCTTGTTTGATCTTTAATGATTTGAATCTGATATTACAAAGTGGAAACCCTCAAATCTAGCTCTTGCAAGCTCCCTTAACCCTAATAACAACTTAACTATTTATAGTGAATATAATATTCACTAATGACACATTAAGCCCCTAGACTTAAACTAATTAGGAAAAATATAAATAAAACATAAAAATGACTAAAACAAGGTTAAATATATTTTGTTGACACAAAGTATATTTATTAACAATAAACTCCTAGTCAAACATATCTTCAACGTCTCATCTCGGTTCTTCGTCTTGAACGCGTCGGTTTGACTTTTTCGATTACTTTGACGGTGACGTTGACTTTTGTTGACTTTGATTGTGTTGATAATATAGACTATCCTTTTTAGACCCAATATACTTTTTGGATTGTAGAAGAAATCCTTAGCAAGATGAGAAGTACTGCCACACATAATGCAGTTAATTTGCTTTCTTCTAAGGGTCTTATTGTGAATAGAAGACGGAGTTTGATCACTTTCCATCTCCATCCCCATCCTTTCAGATATTGTAGCAAGCCTCCTAGGGTGAAGCTTGCCTTTGGAGGTGGATGGTTCATGCTGTGTAGTAGTGTTCCACAGCTGATCAGTCTTCATTTCTTCATAGGGATGAATTGGACATGAACTTGAACTCTTGGTACTAGAGTTCGAAGTTGTATTCACAGTCTTCACCACTTCAAAACCAATAGAGATAAAAACTTATTTCCGTTTGGAGTTGAAGGTGGCCTTGATCTCTTGAGCTCTCTTTGATCTCCTCTTTGCTGCTCGGATCAAGTTCTTTCTCTTTGACTTTGTCATCCCTGACTTCTTTCTCTTCTTAAGAGAATAGTGACCCTTGTTAGGAAGATCTTCTTCACTCTTCCCAGATCTATCCTTTACTATCTCATCTTCATCCTCTTCGTCACTAGGATCTATGGATGGAAGCTCATCTTGACTAGTTCCACACCTGAGAGATCTTATAGACAATAAAGTGTGTGGAGGAGCTATCTCACTAGATTTTAGTCCCTATTTGTTTTGATAACATAATTTGGTATGCAAGGATGAGGATATTATGTTCTTGAAGGTCTCTTCTTCAGGAACATGTTTATCTGCATTGGCTTTGCTAATCACAAGCTCAGCCTGGCACTCAGTTAACTTAGTGATGAGATCTTTGATTTGAGTCCTGTAGTTAGTATGCTCATGTAAGAGTTGAAATGGTTTTCTTTAAGTCTTCTATCCTTAATTTATACTCATTTTCAGCTCTTTTGAAAATAGATTTTAATATGTTTAAGGACTCAATATCAGATATCATCTCTAAATTACAGGACCTATATCTATTTACTTTAGCAATGCACTGGAGTACAAAGATGTTCCAATACCTTGGTTTCATCAAGATCTACCATCCGTGCTTGGTTTGGAGACACATCTTCTACCTAGAAGCTCCAATCAAAGCCTCCTTATTTAACAACAACTACAACTTTCGACTTGGTCTTCTCAGTGTATGGAGCTCCCTTAGTGTAGTTTGGCTTGGAATGTGCTTGGCCACCATTTATCCTGGGTGCCTTGCACTCCCTAGCAAAGTGTCCCATCTGGTTACAGTTGTAACACTTCACTTTGGTTTTGTCCAGCCCAAACTTTCCACTAGATACATTGCTAGGAAACTTCCTACCTGTGCTCTTGTAGAATTTCTTGGCTCTATGAGTGAGAAGAGCCATTTGTTGAACTATCTCCATGTATTCCAGATCATCCGGATGGATACAGTCCAAATCTTTAAGGGTGAAGAGGAAGTTTCCTGTACTTTTATCATGAGACACAAAGGTTTGTGATGAGCTTGTCTCTTGAAATGAGTTTCCTTGGATGTAGCTCTCCCTAGGTATCTCTGGGAAGGTGATTAAAGGGCCCTTTGGTGAGTTGTCAAGGTAGAGATAAGATGTTGATGTGGTTCTCTACAATCCCTTTCAACCACATATACGACAAAACTCTGTTGATTGCTAGAGTTACCAGATGGATTTTGCATGTACCTCTTCATCTGGTAACCACTGAATATGCCATATAACTCAGTGAGAGTGAAGGTCTTGAAATCTTCAGTACTCTTAATGACAACACAGTAGTGTGTCCATTGTCTAGGAAGAGAGGGCATGAATTTCCTCACAATATCCTTATTCTCCACAATCTCAACATACTTGAAGTATTGTTGAGTCATGGTTTCACCTATTTTGAATGTGAAATTCTCAATCTGCTGCTTGAGAAGGTCTTTCTTGTTTCCTTTGTCTTCAGTAGACCCTTCATACACCAGCTTCAGTGGATCCCATAGCTACTTGGCAGTTTTCCATTTCTTAAAGCCTCTATAGATGGCATTTGGAAGAGCAGTTTGGAAGGCAGTCATGCCTTTTTGGTCTACATCTATTCTTTTTTTTATCTTCTTTAGAGTAGTCAGCCACTTCCTTTAGGATCATGCCACCTCCAACAGCAGTTGAGAGGTGCATGGAATGTAAGGTCCTGAGGTAACAGACTCCCACATCCTACTGTCTTGTGACTTGAGGAAGCCTTCCATTCTTAGACACCAAGTATCAAAATCATCAGGAGTGATCGATGGGGACTTTACCATGGTACTAGTTTCTATATCATACTTGGAAGCTGCAATTTGAGATGTTAAGTGTTTTGTGAGAATTGAGGAGATTTAAGATGGTGAGATCTTACAATCAAGAGCTTGGAACGCTCTAATACCAATTGCAGGACCGGTTAAGAGAGGTCAGTACAATCAGTCTCACAATAAGGATAGTGTTAGAACACTTAACAGTTCAAATAGGGAACTAGATTTAAGAACAAGAGGCAAAGAACACAAGTAAACAAGGAGACAGAACTTAAGAATAATATATATGGTTTTCAAGAATGTTGTATATTAATCTCAAGTTCTTTTACAAGTGTTATAATGCATAAATAAGATATAAGACCATAAGATACTTTATATTACACTCTACAATCAGCTATACTTGGAAAGCCAGTTGCAACATTGAAGGTCAACAAAATAAATGTAGAGTGAAAGGATCTCAGCATCTAGTTTGATCAATTAGATTGGATTTGCAGCAGAATGACGTATGAATTAGAACAAATTAAGGCAAGAACACATAAGATATATCAATGAAACAGTAATGTTATAGAGAGAGAGAGAGAATTTCTGCCAAAAGGTATATATTCATTCAATACATGCTTCGGCACGGTTACAATTAGGTCATCTTCTCTTTTATAGGAAAGATGACGTCAGCTGATGTCACTTGACAATGACATCTAACCGTTATTACAACAAAATACTGAAAAAGACTAAACTACTGAATATGTCTAACAGCTGACATCTTCTTACAAAAGACAAGTGTAAAATACTACAACTACTGAAAAGAAACTACTGAAACTACAACGTTTGAAGAACATGATCTTCAGACGTTTTACAAAGTACTGAAACATAAAATAAAACTACTGATAAGAAACTACTGAAAGGAAACAACTTAAAGGAAACTACTGAAAGAGAAAACCATCACAACAACTGAAGAATACTTCTTCAGCTGTTGTGACAACCTCTGAAGTCTTCAGCACTTGAACTTCAGACTTGAACTTCAGCTGTTGTCATCAACTGATGTCTTCAGCTGATGTCTTCAGTTGTTGTCTTCAGTCTTTGTACTTCAGCCTTTGTACTTCATCTTTTATACTTCAGCTGATGTCTTCAGTTGTTGTCATCATCAGCTGTTGAAGTCTTCTGCAGTTGTTGTGATGTCTGTGGGTCTTAAAGGTTTTTCTGATCTGGCTCATTGGTTCTTTTGGTCCAACAAACTCCCCCTGAAACAATGCAGCCAAAACCTTTAAACTTATTTGATGTCCCACTTATTTGGCAGAAAGATTGGTCTTTTTCTTCTGGATCAGCTCAGAAATGACCCAAATCAGCCCAGGCCTGGGAAGAGGTTTCAAAAGGTATGACTGTCAAAGGATGGATGGGAACTCTGTCTTGGGGAACTGGACACAGAGTTGTTACCCCATCCATGAAACCTACTTCCCAACTATGAGCCTATAGGACTCTCTTGTGTAGGCCTCAAGGAAAATTACTTGTTCCTCCATGGTGAGCTCTTCTGCTTCTCCCTCAAAGAGTGATTCAGGCCCATAATACTCAGAGAGGTATTTGGCCTGCTTCCCATTCTTGAGCTCCACAATTGTTATAACTCTATATGCAAACTCATCAGGGTGATTACCCTCTAGAAACAACTGGAGCTCATTCTTCCTAACTTCCCCAAGCCTCTTATACACCATCCCCTTTTTAACCACTTTGTTTTCCAGCATCTTTTATAGGGACTGATTGGCTTTATAGGCTTTCTTGAAGTCATCAAGGATTTCCCAGGGTGATACTACAATGGCCAGTGTGATCACTTCATCTACGATCTTCTTTAATTAGCCATTGTATCTCTGTGGAATATTTTTCTTATGAATCCTATGAGACACCCTGGGATCAGGCTAAATCCTCACTCTCTCTTTTTGATATTAAAATATGTGCTTGAGAGTGTATAATCTCTGAGCATGCTTCTTCATGTTTATTATTGATGAAGTGCTAGCATATGCTTTGTCAACCCTTCTCAACAATTCCTCATCATGCAGTTTGTGAAGCTCTTCTTCTTCTAGCTTCACTTTAACCATTTGCCTTTGAGTCACAGGAGTAATTGTTGGAGGGTGAATTTTGGCCTTCGGCAGTGGAATGACAACTGAAATTGGTAGCCTGTCCTCATCTTCATCATCATCATCTTCTTCTTCTAGCCTCAACACCCTTCTCTTCATCTTCTGGGGTGCATCATCGACTATTGGTTTTGTGGGCAAGGGAGTTGTTTTTGAGGGTTTTGATGTGGATTGTTTTGGTGTGGGAGATTGGGCAGGCTGTTCTAGCAGTTTGGATGTGAGTGAGGTTTTGGCTTGTTTGGCTAGCTCAGTCCTGCTCCCAGCACCAGCTTCACTTAGGGCTTCTATGATCAGCCCCTTGGTGAATGCCTCAGACG